>CAWVQI010000188.1:0-187000 GCA_963932335.1 Andrena marginata | reverse complement strand
TGGTTTTCGAAGTAATCGCGAATATCCACAATCGCTCCCAATATTTTCAAAGTACCGCGAGTTGTCAGAGTCCTTCCGCACCTTCGTCCGAACACAAATACGCCCGATCGTCGAAAACGACCACAGATCCTTGCGTGTTGCGACATTGCGATCAATTCATATTAAGGTTTCGACCCCGGTCGTCGCGCTGGTTTTCGAGATAATCGCGAATAACCCTAATCGCTCTCAAAATTTTCAAAGTACCGCGAGTTTTCAGAGTCATTCCGCACCATCGGCGAACACAAAGTCGTCCGATCTTCGAAAACGACAACTGACCCTTGCGTGTCGCGGCATTGCGATCAATTCATTTTAAAGTTTCGACCCCGGTTGTCTCGCTGGTTTTCGAAGTAATCGCGAATATCCACAATCGCTCCCAATATTTTCAAAGTACCGCGAGTTGTCAGAGTCCTTCCGCACATTCGTCCGAACACAAAGACGCCCGATCGTCGAAAACGACCACAGATCCTTGCGTGTTGCGACATTGCGATCAATTCATATTAAGGTTTCGACCCCGGTCGTCGCGCTGGTATTCGAGATAATCGCGAATAACCGCAATCGCTCCCAAAATTTTCAAAGTCCCGCGAGTTTTCAGAGTCCTTCCGCACCATCGGCGAACACAAAGTCGTCCGATCTTCGAAAACGACAACTGACCCTTGCGTGTCGCGGCATTGCGATCAATTCATTTTAAAGTTTCGACCCCGGTTGTCTAGCTGGTTTTCGAAGTAATCGCGAATATCCACAATCGCTCCCAATATTTTCAAAGTACCGCGAGTTGTCAGAGTCCTTCCGCACCTTCGTCCGAACACAAATACGCCCGATCGTCGAAAACGACCACAGATCCTTGCGTGTTGCGACATTGCGATCAATTCATATTAAGGTTTCGACCCCGGTCATCGCGCTGGTTTTCGAGATAATCGCGAATAACCGCAATCGCTCCCAAAATTTTCAAAGTCCCGCGAGTTTTCAGAGTCCTTCCGCACCATCGGCGAACACAAAGTCGTCCGATCTTCGAAAACGACAACTGACCCTTGCGTGTCGCGGCATTGCGATCAATTCATTTTAAAGTTTCGACCCCGGTTGTCTAGCTGGTTTTCGAAGTAATCGCGAATATCCACAATCGCTCCCAATATTTTCAAAGTACCGCGAGTTGTCAGAGTCCTTCCGCACATTCGTCCGAACACAAAGACGCCCGATCGTCGAAAACGACCACAGATCCTTGCGTGTTGCGACATTGCGATCAATTCATATTAAGGTTTCGACCCCGGTCGTCGCGCTGGTATTCGAGATAATCGCGAATAACCGCAATCGCTCCCAAAATTTTCAAAGTCCCGCGAGTTTTCAGAGTCCTTCCGCACCATCGGCGAACACAAAGTCGTCCGATCTTCGAAAACGACAACTGACCCTTGCGTGTCGCGGCATTGCGATCAATTCATTTTAAAGTTTCGACCCCGGTTGTCTAGCTGGTTTTCGAAGTAATCGCGAATATCCACAATCGCTCCCAATATTTTCAAAGTACCGCGAGTTGTCAGAGTCCTTCCGCACCTTCGTCCGAACACAAATACGCCCGATCGTCGAAAACGACCACAGATCCTTGCGTGTTGCGACATTGCGATCAATTCATATTAAGGTTTCGACCCCGGTCATCGCGCTGGTTTTCGAGATAATCGCGAATAACCGCAATCGCTCCCAAAATTTTCAAAGTACCGCGAGTTTTCAGAGTCATTCCGCACCATCGGCGAACACAAAGTCGTCCGATCTTCGAAAACGACCACTGATCCTTGCGTGTGCGACATTGCGATCAATTCATATTAAGGTTTCGACCAGGGCCCTCGCGCTGGTTTCCGAGATAATCGCGAATAACCCAAATCGCTCCCAAAATTTTCTAAGTACCGCGAGTTTTCAGAGTCCTTCCGCACCATCGTCCGAACACAAAGTCGTCCGATCTTCGAAAACGACAACTGACCCTTGCGTGTCGCGGCATTGCGATCAATTCATTTTAAAGTTTCGACCCCGGTTGTCTAGCTGGTTTTCGAAGTAATCGCGAATATCCACAATCGCTCCCAATATTTTCAAAGTACCGCGAGTTGTCAGAGTCCTTCCGCACCTTCGTCCGAACACAAATACGCCCGATCGTCGAAAACGACCACAGATCCTTGCGTGTTGCGACATTGCGATCAATTCATATTAAGGTTTCGACCCCGGTCATCGCGCTGGTTTTCGAGATAATCGCGAATAACCGCAATCGCTCCCAAAATTTTCAAAGTACCGCGAGTTTTCAGAGTCATTCCGCACCATCGGCGAACACAAAGTCGTCCGATCTTCGAAAACGACCACTGATCCTTGCGTGTGCGACATTGCGATCAATTCATATTAAGGTTTCGACCAGGGCCCTCGCGCTGGTTTCCGAGATAATCGCGAATAACCCAAATCGCTCCCAAAATTTTCTAAGTACCGCGAGTTTTCAGAGTCCTTCCGCACCATCGTCCGAACACAAAGTCGCCCGATCGTCGAAAACGACCACTGATCCTTGCGTGTTGCGACATTGCGATCAATTCATATTAAGGTTTCGACCACGGTCGTCGCGCTGGTTTTCGAGATAATCGCGAATAACCCTAATCGCTCCCAAAATTTTCAAAGTACCGCGAGTTTTCAGAGTCCTTCCGCACCATCGGCGAACACAAAGTCGTCCGATCTTCGAAAACGACAACTGATCCTTGCGTGTCGCGACATTGCGATCAATTCATTTTAAGGTTTCGACCCCGGTTGTCGCGCTGGTTTTCGAGATAATCGCGAATAACCGCAATCGCTCCCAAAATTTTCAAAGTACCGCGAGTTTTCAGAGTCCTTCCGCACCTTCGTCCGAACACAAATACGCCCGATCGTCGAAAACGACCACAGATCCTTGCGTGTTGCGACATTGCGATCAATTCATATTAAGGTTTCGACCCCGGTCGTCGCGCTGGTTTTCGAGATAATCGCGAATAACCCTAATCGCTCTCAAAATTTTCAAAGTACCGCGAGTTTTCAGAGTCATTCCGCACCATCGGCGAACACAAAGTCGTCCGATCTTCGAAAACGACAACTGACCCTTGCGTGTCGCGGCATTGCGATCAATTCATTTTAAAGTTTCGACCCCGGTTGTCTCGCTGGTTTTCGAAGTAATCGCGAATATCCACAATCGCTCCCAATATTTTCAAAGTACCGCGAGTTGTCAGAGTCCTTCCGCACATTCGTCCGAACACAAATACGCCCGATCGTCGAAAACGACCACAGATCCTTGCGTGTTGCGACATTGCGATCAATTCATATTAAGGTTTCGACCCCGGTCATCGCGCTGGTTTTCGAGATAATCGCGAATAACCGCAATCGCTCCCAAAATTTTCAAAGTCCCGCGAGTTTTCAGAGTCCTTCCGCACCATCGGCGAACACAAAGTCGTCCGATCTTCGAAAACGACAACTGACCCTTGCGTGTCGCGGCATTGCGATCAATTCATTTTAAAGTTTCGACCCCGGTTGTCTAGCTGGTTTTCGAAGTATGTAACCTCGCTGAGTAGAGGTTAGCTTCAGGACGGGTATTCGGGGTGACCGAGTGAATAAGGCAAAGTGAACTGCTTGACTGGCGTTTATTCTTACGGCTATGGTAATACAAAGGCACCCGGCCAGGTCTGTGCTGGCTAACAGGGTCTGTGCGGCTTAAACTATCGCGACGGTGTACTGGCGGCGCGTCGCGGTCCCGTTCGCGGTCTCGGAACGTTTCGGCGGTGACAGGAAGGGTAGGTGGTCGTTCTGGTGCCTTGGCTGTGATCTCCACCAATGGCCCTGACCGGGGAGTCTTGCGCCCGCTCGCCCAGTGGGTATAACCCGCGGGAGAAACGGAGACTGTAGGATGTCCTCCGGTGCAGACAAAGTCTGAACCTAAGATTGACGAGGGATATCGACCTGCGTCTAGAAGTCGGCGAACTCGCGTTCTTCTAGGAGCCGTGGAGGTGGGGGAACCCAAAATTACACAGCAATGCAGCTTGGTTTACAAGAGATCGCTGGGAGAGTTCGGACCGTTCGCCTGTAACGCTCGTGGTAAAACTCTGTCTGACGGGCCCGTCGCGCTGGCCTATATGGGCCGGCGCGGCAACTTCGCGAGCGAGAGCGCCGCCCGGCGCGCGGCCATCTCGCGGCCGCGCTCGGTAGTGGCGGGCCGCGCCAGGCGCGTGTGGTGGGGGAAGGTTCGCGTCCCCCCGTAACTAACTCGTTACATCTCCCCCCTCCTTCGGAGGACGCGAACTTTTCCCACTTCTTCTATAGATATATATATATATATTTTTTTTTTTTTTTTTTTTTTTTTTTTTTTTTTTTTATATTACTATGTACAAACTTACTTGCTACCCACCACCATACTTAAACCTAAACAGTCGTACTTACTAACTACCCGCCACCTTAACCTACTTAAAAATAATCGGCCAGGCATCGGCCAGCCGGCGTTAAGCGGGATTGAACCGCACCCGGAGCTGCTGTCTCCGTAGCATCTTGAATTCCAGGTACCCCCCTGGGGTGGGTACCCGGAATTTCTGCCCCTCGCGGAGAGCCGGGATGTCGATTCGCAGCTCCGGGGGGTCGCGGGTAAGTCGCCACGGGGGTCCTGCCTGGGTGGTATGGGGGTGGTTCGTGCTGGCCGGTGGGGGGGCTGTCGGCCGGAGGTCCATCAGGGCCGGGGGTGGGGGGTCTCGGTGCTCCTGGGGCGGTGGCGTCTGCGGTGGCGGCTGCGTCGATGGCGGCGGTGCTGTTGCTTGTGGCAGCGGGGTGGCCACTGCTACGGCTGGTGGCTGCGTCCTCGGCTGCTGCGGCTGGGGTGGAGGCGCCTGCTGGCTCCTCCTCGGTGGTGGTGTGGCCGGTTGCTGGGGCAGTGGGGTGGCCACTGCTACGGCTGGTGGCTGCGTCCTCGGCTGCTGCGGCTGGGGTGGAGGCGCCTGCTGGCTCCTTCTCGGTGGTGGTGTGGCCGGTTGCTGGGGCAGTGGGGTGGCCATTGCAGGCCATGGTGGTGGTGGCGCCTGGAGCAGCGCCTCCAGGAGGGAGGCTCCGGGTCCCCTCGAGTCGGGTGGGAGAAGGTGGAGGTCGGCTATGTTTCTGGGTTGCAGCCTCTCCTTCGCTGGCGCTCCCGGCGGTGGGAGACGGCTCCCCTCCACCGCCTCCAAAATCGCCAGCTTGGCCGCCGCTGATGGTCGCGGGGGTGGCCGCGGCTTCTGCGGCGGTCCCCGCGCCGGTGGTGGAGGGCCTCCAAAATCCAACCTCCTTTTCGCGGCCGGGGGGGTTGGTTTGACCCCGGCCTCCGCTGACCGTTTCGTCCGGCACTCCACCGGACGAACGACGTTCGTTCCCTTTAGCGGGACGGCAGCACTCCTGGTTGCCTCGTGCGAAATCCTGCTTTTGGGCGGCATTGTTACGGCTGCCGAGTTGCTTCTGCTGCTTCGCATCCTCCGTGGTCTTATCAGTCGTCCTGTGCCAATTGTTACAGCGCGAATCCTGTCTCGTATTCCTTATCGCTGTAGCCATCTGCTGGTCGCGGTTAGTGGCTGGTGCCGATTTCGCGGTTCCCACGGCTGTAGTAGCGTCGGAGCTCGAGACGGGGCGAGTTGCTGCTCCCTCGTTGGTTCCCGAGGTGGGGAGATCCTTCTCCTCTCCGACGCAGGGTTTGAGGTCCTGGAGGTGGGCCCTTTTCGTCTTTCGCCCGCACCGAAGTACGACCAAATTTGGTCCTATGTACTCGCGTACTTTGTGCGGGCCAGAGAATTTGGGAGCCAGTTTGGCCGCAAAGTTCTTCTCCGCGGAGGACAGAGGGTGCTCCCGGAGCATGACTGATTCCCCGATTCGGGGTCTCCAGTCTCGCCGCCTGAGGTTGTAGTTCCTTTTCTGGGTTTCCGTGGCCTGGGCTTGGGTGTGGCGGGCGAGACGTATGGCCTCCCGTAAACGGTCCAGGTCCTCGGACCGCGCGGCGTACTGGGCCTCGTCTGCTCCCTCCGCGATATCCTCGGTCGGCCGGTGGAGTGCCCCGGGGGTGGTTGGCTCCCTACCATAGTTTAGGTAAGCCGGGGAGTACCCCGTGGAGTCGTGTCGAGCGGAGTTGTAGGCGAAGCCCACCTCGGGCAGCCATTTGTCCCATTCTCGGTGGTTCCCGTCAGTCAACTGGGCGATCATGGTCTTGATCACCCTGTTGACCCGCTCCACTGGGTTACACTGGGGGGTGTACGGGGGGGTCTGGCGGTGCTCGATCCCGTACCCCCGGAGCATTTCGGTGAAGTCTCGGCTCACGAACTGCTTCCCGTTGTCTGAGATGACGCGTCTGGGGCACCCGAAGCGGAGCACCACCCTCTCCTTGAAGGCCCTAGTCACCGCTGGGGCAGTGGCCTGGCGTAGGGGCTGGAGTTCGACCCACTTGCTGAACTTGTCCTGCATCACGGCCAGCATCGTAAAACCTTTTGCTGACCGTGGCAGGGGTCCGACCAGATCGATGGCCACTACGTCCCAGGGGTTTGCTGCTGGAGTGGTCTGCATACCGCCTGCGGGTGCCTGCTGGAACGCTTTGTGCTCCAGGCACTTCTGGCAGCGCTGTATATATCGGCGGGCGTCGCGGATCATTCCGGGCCAAAAGTATCGTCTGGCCAATCGGGCTGCGGTTTTACTGACGCCCAGATGCCCTGCGGTGGGGGCGTCATGGGTTTCTCGGAGTACCGCCCCTCGAAGGGGTTGGGGGACGCACAACCTCCACTCCGTGTCGGTCCGGGGACCGTGAGTGTCCGAAATGTGCCGGTACAAGCGCCCCTTGATGACTCGGTACTCCGGGTAACGGTGTGGTTCCTTCTCGGTGGCGGCTCTCATCCTTTCGTACCAAGCGCACCCAGAGGGCTGGTCGAGGCTGTCTACCTCCTCCGCTGGTGGGGAGGGTTCGCCCTCTGGTTGCCTAGAGAGGGCGTCCGCGACGACGTTGGACTCCCCTCGGCGATACTGGATGGCGAAGTCATATTGTTGGAGCTCGAGGCCCCAACGGGCCAGGCGGCCGGAAGGGTTGTCCATGGTTTGCAACCACTTGAGGGATTGGTGGTCGGTAAGCACGGTGAACCGGTATCCCTCTAAATATGGCCGCATTTTCCGAATGCCCCATACTACCGCGAGGCATTCTTTCTCCGTCACGGAGTAATTTCGCTCCGCGGAGTTGAGCGTACGGCTTGCGTAGGCTATAACCTTTTCATCCCCGTTCACCTCCTGCGTGAGTACGGCCCCGAGGCCTTCGTTACTGGCGTCTGTCTGGAGGGTGAAGGGTTGGTTAAAGTCCGGGCAGGTCAGGATGGGGGCGGCGGCCAATTGTTGGCGGAGTGCGTCATATGCCGCTGCTTCTTCCGGGCCCCAGTTCCACTTCTGCTTCTTTTGTAGTAGTCGCGTCAGCGGCGCGGCTAGGTCGGCGAATCTGGGGATGTATCGCCTGTACCAGGACACCATCCCTAGGAACCGTTGCAGTTCCTTTATTGTGGTCGGTGGGGGTATCCCGGCGATGGCTCGTACTTTATCGGGGTCGGTGGCTACGCCTTCGCTCGTTATCGTATGCCCGAGGTATTGCAGCTCGGTGCGGCAGAACTGGCACTTGTCCTTATTGAGTTTTAGTCCTGCCGCCCGTAGTCGCTGGAGGACCTCTCTCAAGTTTTTGAGGTGTTCCTCGAAGGTTGCTCCGAGTACGATGATGTCGTCCAAATATGCGAACGCTCGGGGCTCCAGTTTGGGTCCGATGACCCCGTCCAATAGGCGCTGGAAGGTGGCTGGGGCGGAGTGTAGTCCGAAGGGCATGACCTTGAATTGGAACAGGCCTCTCCCCGGTACTGTGAAGGCGGTGATTGGGCGGCTGTCGGGGTCCAGGGGTACCTGCCAGTATCCGTTGGCCAGGTCCAGTGTGGAGATATAACGGGCGCCTCGCAATTTTTCTAATGTGGCCTGCACCTGGGGCAGAGGGTACGCGTCCTTTTCCGTGACTGCATTTACTCGTCGGAAATCAATGCAGAACCTTTTCTTTCCATTTTTTTTTGTGACGATTACGACCGGGGAACTCCACGGGCTGGAAGACGGCTCAATTACTCCTTCCGCGAGCATCCGGGTTACCTCCTCGTCTATGATGGCTTGCATGGCGGGGTTACGTGGCGAGTATCGGTGTTTTACCGGTTCGGCCCCGGCTTTTACCCGAAGGTGATGTTTCGCCATGTGAGTCAGCCCCGGTAATCGGTCGAAGTGTTGCAGCTCGCTAACGAGGAACGTCTCGAGGTACTGTGCTTGCTCCGTAGTGCATCCCCGGAGGCCGGGGTTTGATTCGATGGCGGCAGCTGATTCGTCCTCTGGGCTCCATAGCATGCCCCGGACTTGAACGGTTAACCCGAGGGCACGGAGAGCGTCGATCCCAAGGATCACGTCCTGTGTGAGGCTAGGGAGGACTCCACATGTAATGGCAAGGACGCAATCGCCGACGGCTATTTTTACCGCTATTTCCCCGTCCAGTGCTGCGGTGGCGCCGTTGGCGACTTGGACCCATCGATTCGTGACGATGGTTCGGTCCCCGTTCTGTATGCACCATTCCGCTACCTCCCTATTGATATACGAAAGGGAGGCTCCCGTGTCCAGCAGGGCTCGGAACTCCCGGCCGTAGAAATTTACGGGTAGGTGGGGGCGGCTATCGGCTGCTGGGGCGGTGGAGGCTGTTGGGGCTGAGTGGTCCGGATGTTGCCTCGTCCTCCGGACCCGTTGGCGTTTCCCGCCGCCGGGGAGCAGTCGCATTCTCGACTGAGCCGGCCTTCTGTTCCGCATCGGCTACAGAATCGCCGTCCCGGCCGGCGGCAGTCCCGGCGAAAGTGGCCGCGTTGTCCACAGTTCCAACAACACTGGTCCCGGCTATACCGACTGCTCACTTCGGTGAGGCTGGGTTTCGGAGGGTCTGATTGGACCGGAGCGGTGCGGGGTTCTTCGTCGCGTAGTGCCTCGAAGTCGGCGGCCAAACCGAGGAGCCCGGAGAGTGAGTCGTAATCCGACCGCTTAATATAGTGGCGGTACTCCGTACGTAAGTTGGAGTACAACCAGTCTAGCTGCGTGGCGGCGGACATGTTACCGTGGCGGCGCATCAGCGTCCGTAGGGCCGTGGCAAATTCGCGGGCGGTCTCGCCCGGGCGTTGGCGCCGTTGGTGGATGGCCATTTCGAGCTCGTGCTGCCTACGCCGTGGCAGGAATGTTTGTCGGAATGCCTCTAAAAAGGCGTCCCACGTGGGGATGTCGGCCTTCTCGTTTCGGTACCATTGGAGGGCCGAGCCTTTTAGAATTCCGGGGAGGCAGCGCAGTATCTGGTCCGGCGTGACCTCGTAGCTATCTCGAAGATCGTCCAGCTGATCGAGGAAGTCTTCTGCTCCCTTACCGCCATCGTAGTGGCCGCCCCACCTTCTGACTCGCTCCATTACGTGGTGGGTATCGGTGGTAGTTGTTGTCGCGGCTGCTTCTGATGAGCGTTTGTCCCCGGGTCCCGGGGAGAAGCTCAATAGCGGTACGGTTTGTTTTGTTCCCTCCCCGTCGCCGGGAGGATCGATGCTGATCGTTATTTCGCCGTTGGAGCTGTCTTTATTCATGGCTCTGAGGTGGGCCACTACCCGAGCTCGTAGAGTGTCGAGATCTCCGGTAGGGTCGATTCTGTGTTGTTCGGCCCACGCCGCGAGTTTGGCTTTCGGTAGCCCGTACACCCAGCTCACCTTGGTCATTCACCCGGTGCACAACTCTAGGTCCCTGTTCGGGCGCCAAATGTAACCTCGCTGAGTAGAGGTTAGCTTCAGGACGGGTATTCGGGGTGACCGAGTGAATAAGGCAAAGTGAACTGCTTGACTGGCGTTTATTCTTACGGCTATGGTAATACAAAGGCACCCGGCCAGGTCTGTGCTGGCTAACAGGGTCTGTGCGGCTTAAACTATCGCGACGGTGTACTGGCGGCGCGTCGCGGTCCCGTTCGCGGTCTCGGAACGTTTCGGCGGTGACAGGAAGGGTAGGTGGTCGTTCTGGTGCCTTGGCTGTGATCTCCACCAATGGCCCTGACCGGGGAGTCTTGCGCCCGCTCGCCCAGTGGGTATAACCCGCGGGAGAAACGGAGACTGTAGGATGTCCTCCGGTGCAGACAAAGTCTGAACCTAAGATTGACGAGGGATATCGACCTGCGTCTAGAAGTCGGCGAACTCGCGTTCTTCTAGGAGCCGTGGAGGTGGGGGAACCCAAAATTACACAGCAATGCAGCTTGGTTTACAAGAGATCGCTGGGAGAGTTCGGACCGTTCGCCTGTAACGCTCGTGGTAAAACTCTGTCTGACGGGCCCGTCGCGCTGGCCTATATGGGCCGGCGCGGCAACTTCGCGAGCGAGAGCGCCGCCCGGCGCGCGGCCATCTCGCGGCCGCGCTCGGTAGTGGCGGGCCGCGCCAGGCGCGTGTGGTGGGGGAAGGTTCGCGTCCCCCCGTAACTAACTCGTTACAAGTAATCGCGAATATCCACAATCGCTCCCAATATTTTCAAAGTACCGCGAGTTGTCAGAGTCCTTCCGCACATTCGTCCGAACACAAAGACGCCCGATCGTCGAAAACGACCACAGATCCTTGCGTGTTGCGACATTGCGATCAATTCATATTAAGGTTTCGACCCCGGTCGTCGCGCTGGTATTCGAGATAATCGCGAATAACCGCAATCGCTCCCAAAATTTTCAAAGTCCCGCGAGTTTTCAGAGTCCTTCCGCACCATCGGCGAACACAAAGTCGTCCGATCTTCGAAAACGACAACTGACCCTTGCGTGTCGCGGCATTGCGATCAATTCATTTTAAAGTTTCGACCCCGGTTGTCTAGCTGGTTTTCGAAGTAATCGCGAATATCCACAATCGCTCCCAATATTTTCAAAGTACCGCGAGTTGTCAGAGTCCTTCCGCACCTTCGTCCGAACACAAATACGCCCGATCGTCGAAAACGACCACAGATCCTTGCGTGTTGCGACATTGCGATCAATTCATATTAAGGTTTCGACCCCGGTCATCGCGCTGCTTTTCGAGATAATCGCGAATAACCGCAATCGCTCCCAAAATTTTCAAAGTACCGCGAGTTTTCAGAGTCATTCCGCACCATCGGCGAACACAAAGTCGTCCGATCTTCGAAAACGACCACTGATCCTTGCGTGTGCGACATTGCGATCAATTCATATTAAGGTTTCGACCAGGGCCCTCGCGCTGGTTTCCGAGATAATCGCGAATAACCCAAATCGCTCCCAAAATTTTCTAAGTACCGCGAGTTTTCAGAGTCCTTCCGCACCATCGTCCGAACACAAAGTCGTCCGATCTTCGAAAACGACAACTGACCCTTGCGTGTCGCGGCATTGCGATCAATTCATTTCAAAGTTTCGACCCCGGTTGTCTAGCTGGTTTTCGAAGTAATCGCGAATATCCACAATCGCTCCCAATATTTTCAAAGTACCGCGAGTTGTCAGAGTCCTTCCGCACCTTCGTCCGAACACAAATACGCCCGATCGTCGAAAACGACCACAGATCCTTGCGTGTTGCGACATTGCGATCAATTCATATTCAGGTTTCGACCCCGGTCATCGCGCTGGTTTTCGAGATAATCGCGAATAACCGCAATCGCTCCCAAAATTTTCAAAGTACCGCGAGTTTTCAGAGTCATTCCGCACCATCGGCGAACACATAGTCGTCCGATCTTCGAAAACGACCACTGATCCTTGCGTGTGCGACATTGCGATCAATTCATATTAAGGTTTCGACCAGGGCCCTCGCGCTGGTTTCCGAGATAATCGCGAATAACCCAAATCGCTCCCAAAATTTTCAAAGTACCGCGAGTTTTCAGAGTCCTTCCGCACCTTCGTCCGAACACAAATACGCCCGATCGTCGAAAACGACCACAGATTCTTGCGTGTTGCGACATTGCGATCAATTCATATTAAGGTTTCGACCCCGGTCGTCGCGCTGGTTTTCGAGATAATCGCGAATAACCCTAATCGCTCCCAAAATTTTCAAAGTACCGCGAGTTTTCAGAGTCCTTCCGCACCATCGGCGAACACAAAGTCGTCCGATCTTCGAAAACGACAACTGACCCTTGCGTGTCGCGGCATTGCGATCAATTCATTTTAAAGTTTCGACCCCGGTTGTCTAGCTGGTTTTCGAAGTAATCGCGAATATCCACAATCGCTCCCAATATTTTCAAAGTACCGCGAGTTGTCAGAGTCCTTCCGCACCTTCGTCCGAACACAAATACGCCCGATCGTCGAAAACGACCACAGATCCTTGCGTGTTGCGACATTGCGATCAATTCATATTAAGGTTTCGACCCCGGTCGTCGCGCTGGTTTTCGAGATAATCGCGAATAACCCTAATCGCTCTCAAAATTTTCAAAGTACCGCGAGTTTTCAGAGTCATTCCGCACCATCGGCGAACACAAAGTCGTCCGATCTTCGAAAACGACAACTGACCCTTGCGTGTCGCGGCATTGCGATCAATTCATTTTAAAGTTTCGACCCCGGTTGTCTCGCTGGTTTTCGAAGTAATCGCGAATATCCACAATCGCTCCCAATATTTTCAAAGTACCGCGAGTTGTCAGAGTCCTTCCGCACATTCGTCCGAACACAAAGACGCCCGATCGTCGAAAACGACCACAGATCCTTGCGTGTTGCGACATTGCGATCAATTCATATTAAGGTTTCGACCCCGGTCGTCGCGCTGGTATTCGAGATAATCGCGAATAACCGCAATCGCTCCCAAAATTTTCAAAGTCCCGCGAGTTTTCAGAGTCCTTCCGCACCATCGGCGAACACAAAGTCGTCCGATCTTCGAAAACGACAACTGACCCTTGCGTGTCGCGGCATTGCGATCAATTCATTTTAAAGTTTCGACCCCGGTTGTCTAGCTGGTTTTCGAAGTAATCGCGAATATCCACAATCGCTCCCAATATTTTCAAAGTACCGCGAGTTGTCAGAGTCCTTCCGCACCTTCGTCCGAACACAAATACGCCCGATCGTCGAAAACGACCACAGATCCTTGCGTGTTGCGACATTGCGATCAATTCATATTAAGGTTTCGACCCCGGTCATCGCGCTGGTTTTCGAGATAATCGCGAATAACCGCAATCGCTCCCAAAATTTTCAAAGTCCCGCGAGTTTTCAGAGTCCTTCCGCACCATCGGCGAACACAAAGTCGTCCGATCTTCGAAAACGACAACTGACCCTTGCGTGTCGCGGCATTGCGATCAATTCATTTTAAAGTTTCGACCCCGGTTGTCTAGCTGGTTTTCGAAGTAATCGCGAATATCCACAATCGCTCCCAATATTTTCAAAGTACCGCGAGTTGTCAGAGTCCTTCCGCACCTTCGTCCGAACACAAATACGCCCGATCGTCGAAAACGACCACAGATCCTTGCGTGTTGCGACATTGCGATCAATTCATATTAAGGTTTCGACCCCGGTCATCGCGCTGGTTTTCGAGATAATCGCGAATAACCGCAATCGCTCCCAAAATTTTCAAAGTACCGCGAGTTTTCAGAGTCATTCCGCACCATCGGCGAACACAAAGTCGTCCGATCTTCGAAAACGACCACTGATCCTTGCGTGTGCGACATTGCGATCAATTCATATTAAGGTTTCGACCAGGGCCCTCGCGCTGGTTTCCGAGATAATCGCGAATAACCCAAATCGCTCCCAAAATTTTCTAAGTACCGCGAGTTTTCAGAGTCCTTCCGCACCATCGTCCGAACACAAAGTCGTCCGATCTTCGAAAACGACAACTGACCCTTGCGTGTCGCGGCATTGCGATCAATTCATTTTAAAGTTTCGACCCCGGTTGTCTAGCTGGTTTTCGAAGTAATCGCGAATATCCACAATCGCTCCCAATATTTTCAAAGTACCGCGAGTTGTCAGAGTCCTTCCGCACCTTCGTCCGAACACAAATACGCCCGATCGTCGAAAACGACCACAGATCCTTGCGTGTTGCGACATTGCGATCAATTCATATTCAGGTTTCGACCCCGGTCATCGCGCTGGTTTTCGAGATAATCGCGAATAACCCTAATCGCTCTCAAAATTTTCAAAGTACCGCGAGTTTTCAGAGTCATTCCGCACCATCGGCGAACACAAAGTCGTCCGATCTTCGAAAACGACAACTGACCCTTGCGTGTCGCGGCATTGCGATCAATTCATTTTAAAGTTTCGACCCCGGTTGTCTAGCTGGTTTTCGAAGTAATCGCGAATATCCACAATCGCTCCCAATATTTTCAAAGTACCGCGAGTTGTCAGAGTCCTTCCGCACCTTCGTCCGAACACAAATACGCCCGATCGTCGAAAACGACCACAGATCCTTGCGTGTTGCGACATTGCGATCAATTCATATTAAGGTTTCGACCCCGGTCGTCGCGCTGGTTTTCGAGATAATCGCGAATAACCCTAATCGCTCTCAAAATTTTCAAAGTACCGCGAGTTTTCAGAGTCATTCCGCACCATCGGCGAACACAAAGTCGTCCGATCTTCGAAAACGACAACTGACCCTTGCGTGTCGCGGCATTGCGATCAATTCATTTTAAAGTTTCGACCCCGGTTGTCTCGCTGGTTTTCGAAGTAATCGCGAATATCCACAATCGCTCCCAATATTTTCAAAGTACCGCGAGTTGTCAGAGTCCTTCCGCACATTCGTCCGAACACAAAGACGCCCGATCGTCGAAAACGACCACAGATCCTTGCGTGTTGCGACATTGCGATCAATTCATATTAAGGTTTCGACCCCGGTCGTCGCGCTGGTATTCGAGATAATCGCGAATAACCGCAATCGCTCCCAAAATTTTCAAAGTCCCGCGAGTTTTCAGAGTCCTTCCGCACCATCGGCGAACACAAAGTCGTCCGATCTTCGAAAACGAAAACTGACCCTTGCGTGTCGCGGCATTGCGATCAATTCATTTTAAAGTTTCGACCCCGGTTGTCTAGCTGGTTTTCGAAGTAATCGCGAATATCCACAATCGCTCCCAATATTTTCAAAGTACCGCGAGTTGTCAGAGTCCTTCCGCACCTTCGTCCGAACACAAATACGCCCGATCGTCGAAAACGACCACAGATCCTTGCGTGTTGCGACATTGCGATCAATTCATATTAAGGTTTCGACCCCGGTCATCGCGCTGGTTTTCGAGATAATCGCGAATAACCGCAATCGCTCCCAAAATTTTCAAAGTCCCGCGAGTTTTCAGAGTCCTTCCGCACCATCGGCGAACACAAAGTCGTCCGATCTTCGAAAACGACAACTGACCCTTGCGTGTCGCGGCATTGCGATCAATTCATTTTAAAGTTTCGACCCCGGTTGTCTAGCTGGTTTTCGAAGTAATCGCGAATATCCACAATCGCTCCCAATATTTTCAAAGTACCGCGAGTTGTCAGAGTCCTTCCGCACATTCGTCCGAACACAAAGACGCCCGATCGTCGAAAACGACCACAGATCCTTGCGTGTTGCGACATTGCGATCAATTCATATTAAGGTTTCGACCCCGGTCGTCGCGCTGGTATTCGAGATAATCGCGAATAACCGCAATCGCTCCCAAAATTTTCAAAGTCCCGCGAGTTTTCAGAGTCCTTCCGCACCATCGGCGAACACAAAGTCGTCCGATCTTCGAAAACGACAACTGACCCTTGCGTGTCGCGGCATTGCGATCAATTCATTTTAAAGTTTCGACCCCGGTTGTCTAGCTGGTTTTCGAAGTAATCGCGAATATCCACAATCGCTCCCAATATTTTCAAAGTACCGCGAGTTGTCAGAGTCCTTCCGCACCTTCGTCCGAACACAAATACGCCCGATCGTCGAAAACGACCACAGATCCTTGCGTGTTGCGACATTGCGATCAATTCATATTAAGGTTTCGACCCCGGTCATCGCGCTGGTTTTCGAGATAATCGCGAATAACCGCAATCGCTCCCAAAATTTTCAAAGTACCGCGAGTTTTCAGAGTCATTCCGCACCATCGGCGAACACAAAGTCGTCCGATCTTCGAAAACGACCACTGATCCTTGCGTGTGCGACATTGCGATCAATTCATATTAAGGTTTCGACCAGGGCCCTCGCGCTGGTTTCCGAGATAATCGCGAATAACCCAAATCGCTCCCAAAATTTTCTAAGTACCGCGAGTTTTCAGAGTCCTTCCGCACCATCGTCCGAACACAAAGTCGTCCGATCTTCGAAAACGACAACTGACCCTTGCGTGTCGCGGCATTGCGATCAATTCATTTTAAAGTTTCGACCCCGGTTGTTTAGCTGGTTTTCGAAGTAATCGCGAATATCCACAATCGCTCCCAATATTTTCAAAGTACCGCGAGTTGTCAGAGTCCTTCCGCACCTTCGTCCGAACACAAATACGCCCGATCGTCGAAAACGACCACAGATCCTTGCGTGTTGCGACATTGCGATCAATTCATATTCAGGTTTCGACCCCGGTCATCGCGCTGGTTTTCGAGATAATCGCGAATAACCCTAATCGCTCTCAAAATTTTCAAAGTACCGCGAGTTTTCAGAGTCATTCCGCACCATCGGCGAACACAAAGTCGTCCGATCTTCGAAAACGACAACTGACCCTTGCGTGTCGCGGCATTGCGATCAATTCATTTTAAAGTTTCGACCCCGGTTGTCTATCTGGTTTTCGAAGTAATCGCGAATATCCACAATCGCTCCCAATATTTTCAAAGTACCGCGAGTTGTCAGAGTCCTTCCGCACCTTCGTCCGAACACAAATACGCCCGATCGTCGAAAACGACCACAGATCCTTGCGTGTTGCGACATTGCGATCAATTCATATTAAGGTTTCGACCCCGGTCATCGCGCTGGTTTTCGAGATAATCGCGAATAACCGCAATCGCTCCCAAAATTTTCAAAGTACCGCGAGTTTTCAGAGTCATTCCGCACCTTCGGCGAACACAAAGTCGTCCGATCTTCGAAAACGACCACTGATCCTTGCGTGTGCGACATTGCGATCAATTCATATTAAGGTTTCGACCAGGGCCCTCGCGCTGGTTTCCGAGATAATCGCGAATAACCCAAATCGCTCCCAAAATTTTCTAAGTACCGCGAGTTTTCAGAGTCCTTCCGCACCATCGTCCGAACACAAAGTCGTCCGATCTTCGAAAACGACAACTGACCCTTGCGTGTCGCGGCATTGCGATCAATTCATTTTAAAGTTTCGACCCCGGTTGTCTAGCTGGTTTTCGAAGTAATCGCGAATATCCACAATCGCTCCCAATATTTTCAAAGTACCGCGAGTTGTCAGAGTCCTTCCGCACCTTCGTCCGAACACAAATACGCCCGATCGTCGAAAACGACCACAGATCCTTGCGTGTTGCGACATTGCGATCAATTCATATTCAGGTTTCGACCCCGGTCATCGCGCTGGTTTTCGAGATAATCGCGAATAACCGCAATCGCTCCCAAAATTTTCAAAGTACCGCGAGTTTTCAGAGTCATTCCGCACCATCGGCGAACACATAGTCGTCCGATCTTCGAAAACGACCACTGATCCTTGCGTGTGCGACATTGCGATCAATTCATATTAAGGTTTCGACCAGGGCCCTCGCGCTGGTTTCCGAGATAATCGCGAATAACCCAAATCGCTCCCAAAATTTTCTAAGTACCGCGAGTTTTCAGAGTCCTTCCGCACCATCGTCCGGACACAAAGTCGCCCGATCGTCGAAAACGACCACTGATCCTTGCGTGTTGCGACATTGCGATCAATTCATATTAAGGTTTCGACCCCGGTCGTCGCGCTGGTTTTCGAGATAATCGCGAATAACCCTAATCGCTCCCAAAATTTTCAAAGTACCGCGAGTTTTCAGAGTCCTTCCGCACCATCGGCGAACACAAAGTCGTCCGATCTTCGAAAACGACAACTGACCCTTGCGTGTCGCGGCATTGCGATCAATTCATTTTAAAGTTTCGACCCCGGTTGTCTAGCTGGTTTTCGAAGTAATCGCGAATATCCACAATCGCTCCCAATATTTTCAAAGTACCGCGAGTTGTCAGAGTCCTTCCGCACCTTCGTCCGAACACAAATACGCCCGATCGTCGAAAACGACCACAGATCCTTGCGTGTTGCGACATTGCGATCAATTCATATTAAGGTTTCGACCCCGGTCGTCGCGCTGGTTTTCGAGATAATCGCGAATAACCCTAATCGCTCTCAAAATTTTCAAAGTACCGCGAGTTTTCAGAGTCATTCCGCACCATCGGCGAACACAAAGTCGTCCGATCTTCGAAAACGACAACTGACCCTTGCGTGTCGCGGCATTGCGATCAATTCATTTTAAAGTTTCGACCCCGGTTGTCTCGCTGGTTTTCGAAGTAATCGCGAATATCCACAATCGCTCCCAATATTTTCAAAGTACCGCGAGTTGTCAGAGTCCTTCCGCACATTCGTCCGAACACAAAGACGCCCGATCGTCGAAAACGACCACAGATCCTTGCGTGTTGCGACATTGCGATCAATTCATATTAAGGTTTCGACCCCGGTCGTCGCGCTGGTATTCGAGATAATCGCGAATAACCGCAATCGCTCCCAAAATTTTCAAAGTCCCGCGAGTTTTCAGAGTCCTTCCGCACCATCGGCGAACACAAAGTCGTCCGATCTTCGAAAACGACAACTGACCCTTGCGTGTCGCGGCATTGCGATCAATTCATTTTAAAGTTTCGACCCCGGTTGTCTAGCTGGTTTTCGAAGTAATCGCGAATATCCACAATCGCTCCCAATATTTTCAAAGTACCGCGAGTTGTCAGAGTCCTTCCGCACCTTCGTCCGAACACAAATACGCCCGATCGTCGAAAACGACCACAGATCCTTGCGTGTTGCGACATTGCGATCAATTCATATTAAGGTTTCGACCCCGGTCATCGCGCTGGTTTTCGAGATAATCGCGAATAACCGCAATCGCTCCCAAAATTTTCAAAGTCCCGCGAGTTTTCAGAGTCCTTCCGCACCATCGGCGAACACAAAGTCGTCCGATCTTCGAAAACGACAACTGACCCTTGCGTGTCGCGGCATTGCGATCAATTCATTTTAAAGTTTCGACCCCGGTTGTCTAGCTGGTTTTCGAAGTAATCGCGAATATCCACAATCGCTCCCAATATTTTCAAAGTACCGCGAGTTGTCAGAGTCCTTCCGCACCTTCGTCCGAACACAAATACGCCCGATCGTCGAAAACGACCACAGATCCTTGCGTGTTGCGACATTGCGATCAATTCATATTAAGGTTTCGACCCCGGTCATCGCGCTGGTTTTCGAGATAATCGCGAATAACCGCAATCGCTCCCAAAATTTTCAAAGTACCGCGAGTTTTCAGAGTCATTCCGCACCATCGGCGAACACAAAGTCGTCCGATCTTCGAAAACGACCACTGATCCTTGCGTGTGCGACATTGCGATCAATTCATATTAAGGTTTCGACCAGGGCCCTCGCGCTGGTTTCCGAGATAATCGCGAATAACCCAAATCGCTCCCAAAATTTTCTAAGTACCGCGAGTTTTCAGAGTCCTTCCGCACCATCGTCCGAACACAAAGTCGTCCGATCTTCGAAAACGACAACTGACCCTTGCGTGTCGCGGCATTGCGATCAATTCATTTTAAAGTTTCGACCCCGGTTGTCTAGCTGGTTTTCGAAGTAATCGCGAATATCCACAATCGCTCCCAATATTTTCAAAGTACCGCGAGTTGTCAGAGTCCTTCCGCACCTTCGTCCGAACACAAATACGCCCGATCGTCGAAAACGACCACAGATCCTTGCGTGTTGCGACATTGCGATCAATTCATATTCAGGTTTCGACCCCGGTCATCGCGCTGGTTTTCGAGATAATCGCGAATAACCCTAATCGCTCTCAAAATTTTCAAAGTACCGCGAGTTTTCAGAGTCATTCCGCACCATCGGCGAACACAAAGTCGTCCGATCTTCGAAAACGACAACTGACCCTTGCGTGTCGCGGCATTGCGATCAATTCATTTTAAAGTTTCGACCCCGGTTGTCTAGCTGGTTTTCGAAGTAATCGCGAATATCCACAATCGCTCCCAATATTTTCAAAGTACCGCGAGTTGTCAGAGTCCTTCCGCACCTTCGTCCGAACACAAATACGCCCGATCGTCGAAAACGACCACAGATCCTTGCGTGTTGCGACATTGCGATCAATTCATATTAAGGTTTCGACCCCGGTCGTCGCGCTGGTTTTCGAGATAATCGCGAATAACCCTAATCGCTCTCAAAATTTTCAAAGTACCGCGAGTTTTCAGAGTCATTCCGCACCATCGGCGAACACAAAGTCGTCCGATCTTCGAAAACGACAACTGACCCTTGCGTGTCGCGGCATTGCGATCAATTCATTTTAAAGTTTCGACCCCGGTTGTCTCGCTGGTTTTCGAAGTAATCGCGAATATCCACAATCGCTCCCAATATTTTCAAAGTACCGCGAGTTGTCAGAGTCCTTCCGCACATTCGTCCGAACACAAAGACGCCCGATCGTCGAAAACGACCACAGATCCTTGCGTGTTGCGACATTGCGATCAATTCATATTAAGGTTTCGACCCCGGTCGTCGCGCTGGTATTCGAGATAATCGCGAATAACCGCAATCGCTCCCAAAATTTTCAAAGTCCCGCGAGTTTTCAGAGTCCTTCCGCACCATCGGCGAACACAAAGTCGTCCGATCTTCGAAAACGAAAACTGACCCTTGCGTGTCGCGGCATTGCGATCAATTCATTTTAAAGTTTCGACCCCGGTTGTCTAGCTGGTTTTCGAAGTAATCGCGAATATCCACAATCGCTCCCAATATTTTCAAAGTACCGCGAGTTGTCAGAGTCCTTCCGCACCTTCGTCCGAACACAAATACGCCCGATCGTCGAAAACGACCACAGATCCTTGCGTGTTGCGACATTGCGATCAATTCATATTAAGGTTTCGACCCCGGTCATCGCGCTGGTTTTCGAGATAATCGCGAATAACCGCAATCGCTCCCAAAATTTTCAAAGTCCCGCGAGTTTTCAGAGTCCTTCCGCACCATCGGCGAACACAAAGTCGTCCGATCTTCGAAAACGACAACTGACCCTTGCGTGTCGCGGCATTGCGATCAATTCATTTTAAAGTTTCGACCCCGGTTGTCTAGCTGGTTTTCGAAGTAATCGCGAATATCCACAATCGCTCCCAATATTTTCAAAGTACCGCGAGTTGTCAGAGTCCTTCCGCACATTCGTCCGAACACAAAGACGCCCGATCGTCGAAAACGACCACAGATCCTTGCGTGTTGCGACATTGCGATCAATTCATATTAAGGTTTCGACCCCGGTCGTCGCGCTGCTATTCGAGATAATCGCGAATAACCGCAATCGCTCCCAAAATTTTCAAAGTCCCGCGAGTTTTCAGAGTCCTTCCGCACCATCGGCGAACACAAAGTCGTCCGATCTTCGAAAACGACAACTGACCCTTGCGTGTCGCGGCATTGCGATCAATTCATTTTAAAGTTTCGACCCCGGTTGTCTAGCTGGTTTTCGAAGTAATCGCGAATATCCACAATCGCTCCCAATATTTTCAAAGTACCGCGAGTTGTCAGAGTCCTTCCGCACCTTCGTCCGAACACAAATACGCCCGATCGTCGAAAACGACCACAGATCCTTGCGTGTTGCGACATTGCGATCAATTCATATTAAGGTTTCGACCCCGGTCATCGCGCTGGTTTTCGAGATAATCGCGAATAACCGCAATCGCTCCCAAAATTTTCAAAGTACCGCGAGTTTTCAGAGTCATTCCGCACCATCGGCGAACACAAAGTCGTCCGATCTTCGAAAACGACCACTGATCCTTGCGTGTGCGACATTGCGATCAATTCATATTAAGGTTTCGACCAGGGCCCTCGCGCTGGTTTCCGAGATAATCGCGAATAACCCAAATCGCTCCCAAAATTTTCTAAGTACCGCGAGTTTTCAGAGTCCTTCCGCACCATCGTCCGAACACAAAGTCGTCCGATCTTCGAAAACGACAACTGACCCTTGCGTGTCGCGGCATTGCGATCAATTCATTTTAAAGTTTCGACCCCGGTTGTCTAGCTGGTTTTCGAAGTAATCGCGAATATCCACAATCGCTCCCAATATTTTCAAAGTACCGCGAGTTGTCAGAGTCCTTCCGCACCTTCGTCCGAACACAAATACGCCCGATCGTCGAAAACGACCACAGATCCTTGCGTGTTGCGACATTGCGATCAATTCATATTCAGGTTTCGACCCCGGTCATCGCGCTGGTTTTCGAGATAATCGCGAATAACCCTAATCGCTCTCAAAATTTTCAAAGTACCGCGAGTTTTCAGAGTCATTCCGCACCATCGGCGAACACAAAGTCGTCCGATCTTCGAAAACGACAACTGACCCTTGCGTGTCGCGGCATTGCGATCAATTCATTTTAAAGTTTCGACCCCGGTTGTCTAGCTGGTTTTCGAAGTAATCGCGAATATCCACAATCGCTCCCAATATTTTCAAAGTACCGCGAGTTGTCAGAGTCCTTCCGCACCTTCGTCCGAACACAAATACGCCCGATCGTCGAAAACGACCACAGATCCTTGCGTGTTGCGACATTGCGATCAATTCATATTAAGGTTTCGACCCCGGTCATCGCGCTGGTTTTCGAGATAATCGCGAATAACCGCAATCGCTCCCAAAATTTTCAAAGTACCGCGAGTTTTCAGAGTCATTCCGCACCTTCGGCGAACACAAAGTCGTCCGATCTTCGAAAACGACCACTGATCCTTGCGTGTGCGACATTGCGATCAATTCATATTAAGGTTTCGACCAGGGCCCTCGCGCTGGTTTCCGAGATAATCGCGAATAACCCAAATCGCTCCCAAAATTTTCTAAGTACCGCGAGTTTTCAGAGTCCTTCCGCACCATCGTCCGAACACAAAGTCGTCCGATCTTCGAAAACGACAACTGACCCTTGCGTGTCGCGGCATTGCGATCAATTCATTTTAAAGTTTCGACCCCGGTTGTCTAGCTGGTTTTCGAAGTAATCGCGAATATCCACAATCGCTCCCAATATTTTCAAAGTACCGCGAGTTGTCAGAGTCCTTCCGCACCTTCGTCCGAACACAAATACGCCCGATCGTCGAAAACGACCACAGATCCTTGCGTGTTGCGACATTGCGATCAATTCATATTCAGGTTTCGACCCCGGTCATCGCGCTGGTTTTCGAGATAATCGCGAATAACCCTAATCGCTCTCAAAATTTTCAAAGTACCGCGAGTTTTCAGAGTCATTCCGCACCATCGGCGAACACAAAGTCGTCCGATCTTCGAAAACGACAACTGACCCTTGCGTGTCGCGGCATTGCGATCAATTCATTTTAAAGTTTCGACCCCGGTTGTCTAGCTGGTTTTCGAAGTAATCGCGAATATCCACAATCGCTCCCAATATTTTCAAAGTACCGCGAGTTGTCAGAGTCCTTCCGCACCTTCGTCCGAACACAAATACGCCCGATCGTCGAAAACGACCACAGATCCTTGCGTGTTGCGACATTGCGATCAATTCATATTAAGGTTTCGACCCCGGTCATCGCGCTGGTTTTCGAGATAATCGCGAATAACCGCAATCGCTCCCAAAATTTTCAAAGTACCGCGAGTTTTCAGAGTCATTCCGCACCTTCGGCGAACACAAAGTCGTCCGATCTTCGAAAACGACCACTGATCCTTGCGTGTGCGACATTGCGATCAATTCATATTAAGGTTTCGACCAGGGCCCTCGCGCTGGTTTCCGAGATAATCGCGAATAACCCAAATCGCTCCCAAAATTTTCTAAGTACCGCGAGTTTTCAGAGTCCTTCCGCACCATCGTCCGAACACAAAGTCGTCCGATCTTCGAAAACGACAACTGACCCTTGCGTGTCGCGGCATTGCGATCAATTCATTTTAAAGTTTCGACCCCGGTTGTCTAGCTGGTTTTCGAAGTAATCGCGAATATCCACAATCGCTCCCAATATTTTCAAAGTACCGCGAGTTGTCAGAGTCCTTCCGCACCTTCGTCCGAACACAAATACGCCCGATCGTCGAAAACGACCACAGATCCTTGCGTGTTGCGACATTGCGATCAATTCATATTCAGGTTTCGACCCCGGTCATCGCGCTGGTTTTCGAGATAATCGCGAATAACCGCAATCGCTCCCAAAATTTTCAAAGTACCGCGAGTTTTCAGAGTCATTCCGCACCATCGGCGAACACATAGTCGTCCGATCTTCGAAAACGACCACTGATCCTTGCGTGTGCGACATTGCGATCAATTCATATTAAGGTTTCGACCAGGGCCCTCGCGCTGGTTTCCGAGATAATCGCGAATAACCCAAATCGCTCCCAAAATTTTCTAAGTACCGCGAGTTTTCAGAGTGCTTCCGCACCATCGTCCGGACACAAAGTCGCCCGATCGTCGAAAACGACCACTGATCCTTGCGTGTTGCGACATTGCGATCAATTCATATTAAGGTTTCGACCACGGTCGTCGCGCTGGTTTTCGAGATAATCGCGAATAACCCTAATCGCTCCCAAAATTTTCAAAGTACCGCGAGTTTTCAGAGTCCTTCCGCACCATCGGCGAACACAAAGTCGTCCGATCTTCGAAAACGACAACTGATCCTTGCGTGTCGCGACATTGCGATCAATTCATTTTAAGGTTTCGACCCCGGTTGTCGCGCTGGTTTTCGAGATAATCGCGAATAACCGCAAGCGCTCCCAAAATTTTCAAAGTACCGCGAGTTTTCAGAGTCCTTCCGCACCTTCGTCCGAACACAAATACGCCCGATCGTCGAAAACGACCACAGATCCTTGCGTGTTGCGACATTGCGATCAATTCATATTAAGGTTTCGACCCCGGTCGTCGCGCTGGTTTTCGAGATAATCGCGAATAACCCTAATCGCTCCCAAAATTTTCAAAGTACCGCGAGTTTTCAGAGTCCTTCCGCACCATCGGCGAACACAAAATCGTCCGATCTTCGAAAACGACAACTGACCCTTGCGTGTCGCGGCATTGCGATCAATTCATTTTAAAGTTTCGACCCCGGTTGTCTAGCTGGTTTTCGAAGTAATCGCGAATATCCACAATCGCTCCCAATATTTTCAAAGTACCGCGAGTTGTCAGAGTCCTTCCGCACCTTCGTCCGAACACAAATACGCCCGATCGTCGAAAACGACCACAGATCCTTGCGTGTTGCGACATTGCGATCAATTCATATTAAGGTTTCGACCCCGGTCATCGCGCTGGTTTTCGAGATAATCGCGAATAACCGCAATCGCTCCCAAAATTTTCAAAGTACCGCGAGTTTTCAGAGTCATTCCGCACCATCGGCGAACACAAAGTCGTCCGATCTTCGAAAACGACCACTGATCCTTGCGTGTGCGACATTGCGATCAATTCATATTAAGGTTTCGCCCAGGGCCCTCGCGCTGGTTTCCGAGATAATCGCGAATAACCCAAATCGCTACCAAAATTTTCCAAGTACCGCGAGTTTTCAGAGTCCTTCCGCACCATCGTCCGAACACAAAGTCGCCCGATCGTCGAAAACGACCACTGATCCTTGCGTGTTGCGACATTGCGATCAATTCATATTAAGGTTTCGACCCCGGTCATCGCGCTGGTTTTCGAGATAATCGCGAATAACCGCAATCGCTCCCAAAATTTTCAAAGTACCGCGAGTTTTCAGAGTCATTCCGCACCATCGGCGAACACAAAGTCGTCCGATCTTCGAAAACGACCACTGATCCTTGCGTGTGCGACATTGCGATCAATTCATATTAAGGTTTCGACCAGGGCCCTCGCGCTGGTTTCCGAGATAATCGCGAATAACCCAAATCGCTCCCAAAATTTTCTAAGTACCGCGAGTTTTCAGAGTCCTTCCGCACCATCGTCCGAACACAAAGTCGTCCGATCTTCGAAAACGACAACTGACCCTTGCGTGTCGCGGCATTGCGATCAATTCATTTTAAAGTTTCGACCCCGGTTGTCTAGCTGGTTTTCGAAGTAATCGCGAATATCCACAATCGCTCCCAATATTTTCAAAGTACCGCGAGTTGTCAGAGTCCTTCCGCACCTTCGTCCGAACACAAATACGCCCGATCGTCGAAAACGACCACAGATCCTTGCGTGTTGCGACATTGCGATCAATTCATATTCAGGTTTCGACCCCGGTCATCGCGCTGGTTTTCGAGATAATCGCGAATAACCCTAATCGCTCTCAAAATTTTCAAAGTACCGCGAGTTTTCAGAGTCATTCCGCACCATCGGCGAACACAAAGTCGTCCGATCTTCGAAAACGACAACTGACCCTTGCGTGTCGCGGCATTGCGATCAATTCATTTTAAAGTTTCGACCCCGGTTGTCTAGCTGGTTTTCGAAGTAATCGCGAATATCCACAATCGCTCCCAATATTTTCAAAGTACCGCGAGTTGTCAGAGTCCTTCCGCACCTTCGTCCGAACACAAATACGCCCGATCGTCGAAAACGACCACAGATCCTTGCGTGTTGCGACATTGCGATCAATTCATATTAAGGTTTCGACCCCGGTCATCGCGCTGGTTTTCGAGATAATCGCGAATAACCGCAATCGCTCCCAAAATTTTCAAAGTACCGCGAGTTTTCAGAGTCATTCCGCACCTTCGGCGAACACAAAGTCGTCCGATCTTCGAAAACGACCACTGATCCTTGCGTGTGCGACATTGCGATCAATTCATATTAAGGTTTCGCCCAGGGCCCTCGCGCTGGTTTCCGAGATAATCGCGAATAACCCAAATCGCTACCAAAATTTTCTAAGTACCGCGAGTTTTCAGAGTCCTTCCGCACCATCGTCCGAACACAAAGTCGCCCGATCGTCGAAAACGACCACTGATCCTTGCGTGTTGCGACATTGCGATCAATTCATATTAAGGTTTCGACCCCGGTCATCGCGCTGGTTTTCGAGATAATCGCGAATAACCGCAATCGCTCCCAAAATTTTCAAAGTACCGCGAGTTTTCAGAGTCATTCCGCACCATCGGCGAACACAAAGTCGTCCGATCTTCGAAAACGACCACTGATCCTTGCGTGTGCGACATTGCGATCAATTCATATTAAGGTTTCGCCCAGGGCCCTCGCGCTGGTTTCCGAGATAATCGCGAATAACCCAAATCGCTACCAAAATTTTCTAAGTACCGCGAGTTTTCAGAGTCCTTCCGCACCATCGTCCGAACACAAAGTCGCCCGATCGTCGAAAACGACCACTGATCCTTGCGTGTTGCGACATTGCGATCAATTCATATTAAGGTTTCGACCACGGTCGTCGCGCTGGTTTTCGAGATAATCGCGAATAACCCTAATCGCTCCCAAAATTTTCAAAGTACCGCGAGTTTTCAGAGTCCTTCCGCACCATCGGCGAACACAAAGTCGTCCGATCTTCGAAAACGACAACTGATCCTTGCGTGTCGCGACATTGCGATCAATTCATTTTAAGGTTTCGACCCCGGTTGTCGCGCTGGTTTTCGAGATAATCGCGAATAACCGCAATCGCTCCCAAAATTTTCAAAGTACCGCGAGTTTTCAGAGTCCTTCCGCACCTTCGTCCGAACACAAATACGCCCGATCGTCGAAAACGACCACAGATCCTTGCGTGTTGCGACATTGCGATCAATTCATATTAAGGTTTCGACCCCGGTCGTCGCGCTGGTTTTCGAGATAATCGCGAATAACCGCAATCGCTCCCAAAATTTTCAAAGTACCGCGAGTTTTCAGAGTCCTTCCGCACCATCGGCGAACACAAAGTCGTCCGATCTTCGAAAACGACAACTGATCCTTGCGTGTCGCGGCATTGCGATCAATTCATTTTAAAGTTTCGACCCCGGTTGACTCGCTGGTTTTCGAAGTAATCGCGAATATCCACAATCGCTCCCAATATTTTCAAAGTACCGCGAGTTGTCAGAGTCTTTCCGCACCTTCGTCCGAACACAAAGACGCCCGATCGTCGAAAACGACCACAGATCCTTGCGTGTTGCGACATTGCGATCAATTCATATTAAGGTTTCGACCCCGGTTGTCGCGCTGGTTTTCGAGATAATCGCGAATAACCGCAATCGCTCCCAAAATTTTCAAAGTACCGCGAGTTTTCAGAGTCATTCCGCACCATCGGCGAACACAAAGTCGTCCGATCTTCGAAAACGACCACTGATCCTTGCGTGTGCGACATTGCGATCAATTCATATTAAGGTTTCGACCAGGGCCCTCGCGCTGGTTTCCGAGATAATCGCGAATAACCCAAATCGCTCCCAAAATTTTCTAAGTACCGCGAGTTTTCAGAGTCCTTCCGCACCATCGTCCGGACACAAAGTCGCCCGATCGTCGAAAACGACCACTGATCCTTGCGTGTTGCGACATTGCGATCAATTCATATTAAGCTTTCGACCACGGTCGTCGCGCTGGTTTTCGAGATAATCGCGAATAACCCTAATCGCTCCCAAAATTTTCAAAGTACCGCGAGTTTTCAGAGTCCTTCCGCACCATCGGCGAACACAAAGTCGTCCGATCTTCGAAAACGACAACTGATCCTTGCGTGTCGCGACATTGCGATCAATTCATTTTAAGGTTTCGACCCCGGTTGTCGCGCTGGTTTTCGAGATAATCGCGAATAACCGCAAGCGCTCCCAAAATTTTCAAAGTACCGCGAGTTTTCAGAGTCCTTCCGCACCTTCGTCCGAACACAAATACGCCCGATCGTCGAAAACGACCACAGATCCTTGCGTGTTGCGACATTGCGATCAATTCATATTAAGGTTTCGACCCCGGTCGTCGCGCTGGTTTTCGAGATAATCGCGAATAACCCTAATCGCTCCCAAAATTTTCAAAGTACCGCGAGTTTTCAGAGTCCTTCCGCACCATCGGCGAACACAAAGTCGTCCGATCTTCGAAAACGACAACTGACCCTTGCGTGACGCGGCATTGCGATCAATTCATTTTAAAGTTTCGACCCCGGTTGTCTAGCTGGTTTTCGAAGTAATCGCGAATATCCACAATCGCTCCCAATATTTTCAAAGTACCGCGAGTTGTCAGAGTCCTTCCGCACCTTCGTCCGAACACAAATACGCCCGATCGTCGAAAACGACCACAGATCCTTGCGTGTTGCGACATTGCGATCAATTCATATTAAGGTTTCGACCCCGGTCATCGCGCTGGTTTTCTAGATAATCGCGAATAACCGCAATCGCTCCCAAAATTTTCAAAGTACCGCGAGTTTTCAGAGTCATTCCGCACCATCGGCGAACACAAAGTCGTCCGATCTTCGAAAACGACCACTGATCCTTGCGTGTGCGACATTGCGATCAATTCATATTAAGGTTTCGACCAGGGCCCTCGCGCTGGTTTCCGAGATAATCGCGAATAACCCAAATCGCTCCCAAAATTTTCTAAGTACCGCGAGTTTTCAGAGTCCTTCCGCACCATCGTCCGAACACAAAGTCGCCCGATCGTCGAAAACGACCACTGATCCTTGCGTGTTGCGACATTGCGATCAATTCATATTAAGGTTTCGACCACGGTCGTCGCGCTGGTTTTCGAGATAATCGCGAATAACCCTAATCGCTCCCAAAATTTTCAAAGTACCGCGAGTTTTCAGAGTCCTTCCGCACCATCGGCGAACACAAAGTCGTCCGATCTTCGAAAACGACAACTGATCCTTGCGTGTCGCGACATTGCGATCAATTCATTTTAAGGTTTCGACCCCGGTTGTCGCGCTGGTTTTCGAGATAATCGCGAATAACCGCAATCGCTCCCAAAATTTTCAAAGTACCGCGAGTTTTCAGAGTCCTTCCGCACCTTCGTCCGAACACAAATACGCCCGATCGTCGAAAACGACCACAGATCCTTGCGTGTTGCGACATTGCGATCAATTCATATTAAGGTTTCGACCCCGGTCGTCGCGCTGGTTTTCGAGATAATCGCGAATAACCCTAATCGCTCTCAAAATTTTCAAAGTACCGCGAGTTTTCAGAGTCATTCCGCACCATCGGCGAACACAAAGTCGTCCGATCTTCGAAAACGACAACTGACCCTTGCGTGTCGCGGCATTGCGATCAATTCATTTTAAAGTTTCGACCCCGGTTGTCTCGCTGGTTTTCGAAGTAATCGCGAATATCCACAATCGCTCCCAATATTTTCAAAGTACCGCGAGTTGTCAGAGTCCTTCCGCACATTCGTCCGAACACAAATACGCCCGATCGTCGAAAACGACCACAGATCCTTGCGTGTTGCGACATTGCGATCAATTCATATTAAGGTTTCGACCCCGGTCATCGCGCTGGTTTTCGAGATAATCGCGAATAACCGCAATCGCTCCCAAAATTTTCAAAGTCCCGCGAGTTTTCAGAGTCCTTCCGCACCATCGGCGAACACAAAGTCGTCCGATCTTCGAAAACGACAACTGACCCTTGCGTGTCGCGGCATTGCGATCAATTCATTTTAAAGTTTCGACCCCGGTTGTCTAGCTGGTTTTCGAAGTATGTAACCTCGCTGAGTAGAGGTTAGCTTCAGGACGGGTATTCGGGGTGACCGAGTGAATAAGGCAAAGTGAACTGCTTGACTGGCGTTTATTCTTACGGCTATGGTAATACAAAGGCACCCGGCCAGGTCTGTGCTGGCTAACAGGGTCTGTGCGGCTTAAACTATCGCGACGGTGTACTGGCGGCGCGTCGCGGTCCCGTTCGCGGTCTCGGAACGTTTCGGCGGTGACAGGAAGGGTAGGTGGTCGTTCTGGTGCCTTGGCTGTGATCTCCACCAATGGCCCTGACCGGGGAGTCTTGCGCCCGCTCGCCCAGTGGGTATAACCCGCGGGAGAAACGGAGACTGTAGGATGTCCTCCGGTGCAGACAAAGTCTGAACCTAAGATTGACGAGGGATATCGACCTGCGTCTAGAAGTCGGCGAACTCGCGTTCTTCTAGGAGCCGTGGAGGTGGGGGAACCCAAAATTACACAGCAATGCAGCTTGGTTTACAAGAGATCGCTGGGAGAGTTCGGACCGTTCGCCTGTAACGCTCGTGGTAAAACTCTGTCTGACGGGCCCGTCGCGCTGGCCTATATGGGCCGGCGCGGCAACTTCGCGAGCGAGAGCGCCGCCCGGCGCGCGGCCATCTCGCGGCCGCGCTCGGTAGTGGCGGGCCGCGCCAGGCGCGTGTGGTGGGGGAAGGTTCGCGTCCCCCCGTAACTAACTCGTTACATCTCCCCCCTCCTTCGGAGGACGCGAACTTTTCCCACTTCTTCTATAGATATATATATATATATTTTTTTTTTTTTTTTTTTTTTTTTTTTTTTTATATTACTATGTACAAACTTACTTGCTACCCACCACCATACTTAAACCTAAACAGTCGTACTTACTAACTACCCGCCACCTTAACCTACTTAAAAATAATCGGCCAGGCATCGGCCAGCCGGCGTTAAGCGGGATTGAACCGCACCCGGAGCTGCTGTCTCCGTAGCATCTTGAATTCCAGGTACCCCCCTGGGGTGGGTACCCGGAATTTCTGCCCCTCGCGGAGAGCCGGGATGTCGATTCGCAGCTCCGGGGGGTCGCGGGTAAGTCGCCACGGGGGTCCTGCCTGGGTGGTATGGGGGTGGTTCGTGCTGGCCGGTGGGGGGGCTGTCGGCCGGAGGTCCATCAGGGCCGGGGGTGGGGGGTCTCGGTGCTCCTGGGGCGGTGGCGTCTGCGGTGGCGGCTGCGTCGATGGCGGCGGTGCTGTTGCTTGTGGCAGCGGGGTGGCCACTGCTACGGCTGGTGGCTGCGTCCTCGGCTGCTGCGGCTGGGGTGGAGGCGCCTGCTGGCTCCTCCTCGGTGGTGGTGTGGCCGGTTGCTGGGGCAGTGGGGTGGCCACTGCTACGGCTGGTGGCTGCGTCCTCGGCTGCTGCGGCTGGGGTGGAGGCGCCTGCTGGCTCCTTCTCGGTGGTGGTGTGGCCGGTTGCTGGGGCAGTGGGGTGGCCATTGCAGGCCATGGTGGTGGTGGCGCCTGGAGCAGCGCCTCCAGGAGGGAGGCTCCGGGTCCCCTCGAGTCGGGTGGGAGAAGGTGGAGGTCGGCTATGTTTCTGGGTTGCAGCCTCTCCTTCGCTGGCGCTCCCGGCGGTGGGAGACGGCTCCCCTCCACCGCCTCCAAAATCGCCAGCTTGGCCGCCGCTGATGGTCGCGGGGGTGGCCGCGGCTTCTGCGGCGGTCCCCGCGCCGGTGGTGGAGGGCCTCCAAAATCCAACCTCCTTTTCGCGGCCGGGGGGGTTGGTTTGACCCCGGCCTCCGCTGACCGTTTCGTCCGGCACTCCACCGGACGAACGACGTTCGTTCCCTTTAGCGGGACGGCAGCACTCCTGGTTGCCTCGTGCGAAATCCTGCTTTTGGGCGGCATTGTTACGGCTGCCGAGTTGCTTCTGCTGCTTCGCATCCTCCGTGGTCTTATCAGTCGTCCTGTGCCAATTGTTACAGCGCGAATCCTGTCTCGTATTCCTTATCGCTGTAGCCATCTGCTGGTCGCGGTTAGTGGCTGGTGCCGATTTCGCGGTTCCCACGGCTGTAGTAGCGTCGGAGCTCGAGACGGGGCGAGTTGCTGCTCCCTCGTTGGTTCCCGAGGTGGGGAGATCCTTCTCCTCTCCGACGCAGGGTTTGAGGTCCTGGAGGTGGGCCCTTTTCGTCTTTCGCCCGCACCGAAGTACGACCAAATTTGGTCCTATGTACTCGCGTACTTTGTGCGGGCCAGAGAATTTGGGAGCCAGTTTGGCCGCAAAGTTCTTCTCCGCGGAGGACAGAGGGTGCTCCCGGAGCATGACTGATTCCCCGATTCGGGGTCTCCAGTCTCGCCGCCTGAGGTTGTAGTTCCTTTTCTGGGTTTCCGTGGCCTGGGCTTGGGTGTGGCGGGCGAGACGTATGGCCTCCCGTAAACGGTCCAGGTCCTCGGACCGCGCGGCGTACTGGGCCTCGTCTGCTCCCTCCGCGATATCCTCGGTCGGCCGGTGGAGTGCCCCGGGGGTGGTTGGCTCCCTACCATAGTTTAGGTAAGCCGGGGAGTACCCCGTGGAGTCGTGTCGAGCGGAGTTGTAGGCGAAGCCCACCTCGGGCAGCCATTTGTCCCATTCTCGGTGGTTCCCGTCAGTCAACTGGGCGATCATGGTCTTGATCACCCTGTTGACCCGCTCCACTGGGTTACACTGGGGGGTGTACGGGGGGGTCTGGCGGTGCTCGATCCCGTACCCCCGGAGCATTTCGGTGAAGTCTCGGCTCACGAACTGCTTCCCGTTGTCTGAGATGACGCGTCTGGGGCACCCGAAGCGGAGCACCACCCTCTCCTTGAAGGCCCTAGTCACCGCTGGGGCAGTGGCCTGGCGTAGGGGCTGGAGTTCGACCCACTTGCTGAACTTGTCCTGCATCACGGCCAGCATCGTAAAACCTTTTGCTGACCGTGGCAGGGGTCCGACCAGATCGATGGCCACTACGTCCCAGGGGTTTGCTGCTGGAGTGGTCTGCATACCGCCTGCGGGTGCCTGCTGGAACGCTTTGTGCTCCAGGCACTTCTGGCAGCGCTGTATATATCGGCGGGCGTCGCGGATCATTCCGGGCCAAAAGTATCGTCTGGCCAATCGGGCTGCGGTTTTACTGACGCCCAGATGCCCTGCGGTGGGGGCGTCATGGGTTTCTCGGAGTACCGCCCCTCGAAGGGGTTGGGGGACGCACAACCTCCACTCCGTGTCGGTCCGGGGACCGTGAGTGTCCGAAATGTGCCGGTACAAGCGCCCCTTGATGACTCGGTACTCCGGGTAACGGTGTGGTTCCTTCTCGGTGGCGGCTCTCATCCTTTCGTACCAAGCGCACCCAGAGGGCTGGTCGAGGCTGTCTACCTCCTCCGCTGGTGGGGAGGGTTCGCCCTCTGGTTGCCTAGAGAGGGCGTCCGCGACGACGTTGGACTCCCCTCGGCGATACTGGATGGCGAAGTCATATTGTTGGAGCTCGAGGCCCCAACGGGCCAGGCGGCCGGAAGGGTTGTCCATGGTTTGCAACCACTTGAGGGATTGGTGGTCGGTAAGCACGGTGAACCGGTATCCCTCTAAATATGGCCGCATTTTCCGAATGCCCCATACTACCGCGAGGCATTCTTTCTCCGTCACGGAGTAATTTCGCTCCGCGGAGTTGAGCGTACGGCTTGCGTAGGCTATAACCTTTTCATCCCCGTTCACCTCCTGCGTGAGTACGGCCCCGAGGCCTTCGTTACTGGCGTCTGTCTGGAGGGTGAAGGGTTGGTTAAAGTCCGGGCAGGTCAGGATGGGGGCGGCGGCCAATTGTTGGCGGAGTGCGTCATATGCCGCTGCTTCTTCCGGGCCCCAGTTCCACTTCTGCTTCTTTTGTAGTAGTCGCGTCAGCGGCGCGGCTAGGTCGGCGAATCTGGGGATGTATCGCCTGTACCAGGACACCATCCCTAGGAACCGTTGCAGTTCCTTTATTGTGGTCGGTGGGGGTATCCCGGCGATGGCTCGTACTTTATCGGGGTCGGTGGCTACGCCTTCGCTCGTTATCGTATGCCCGAGGTATTGCAGCTCGGTGCGGCAGAACTGGCACTTGTCCTTATTGAGTTTTAGTCCTGCCGCCCGTAGTCGCTGGAGGACCTCTCTCAAGTTTTTGAGGTGTTCCTCGAAGGTTGCTCCGAGTACGATGATGTCGTCCAAATATGCGAACGCTCGGGGCTCCAGTTTGGGTCCGATGACCCCGTCCAATAGGCGCTGGAAGGTGGCTGGGGCGGAGTGTAGTCCGAAGGGCATGACCTTGAATTGGAACAGGCCTCTCCCCGGTACTGTGAAGGCGGTGATTGGGCGGCTGTCGGGGTCCAGGGGTACCTGCCAGTATCCGTTGGCCAGGTCCAGTGTGGAGATATAACGGGCGCCTCGCAATTTTTCTAATGTGGCCTGCACCTGGGGCAGAGGGTACGCGTCCTTTTCCGTGACTGCATTTACTCGTCGGAAATCAATGCAGAACCTTTTCTTTCCATTTTTTTTTGTGACGATTACGACCGGGGAACTCCACGGGCTGGAAGACGGCTCAATTACTCCTTCCGCGAGCATCCGGGTTACCTCCTCGTCTATGATGGCTTGCATGGCGGGGTTACGTGGCGAGTATCGGTGTTTTACCGGTTCGGCCCCGGCTTTTACCCGAAGGTGATGTTTCGCCATGTGAGTCAGCCCCGGTAATCGGTCGAAGTGTTGCAGCTCGCTAACGAGGAACGTCTCGAGGTACTGTGCTTGCTCCGTAGTGCATCCCCGGAGGCCGGGGTTTGATTCGATGGCGGCAGCTGATTCGTCCTCTGGGCTCCATAGCATGCCCCGGACTTGAACGGTTAACCCGAGGGCACGGAGAGCGTCGATCCCAAGGATCACGTCCTGTGTGAGGCTAGGGAGGACTCCACATGTAATGGCAAGGACGCAATCGCCGACGGCTATTTTTACCGCTATTTCCCCGTCCAGTGCTGCGGTGGCGCCGTTGGCGACTTGGACCCATCGATTCGTGACGATGGTTCGGTCCCCGTTCTGTATGCACCATTCCGCTACCTCCCTATTGATATACGAAAGGGAGGCTCCCGTGTCCAGCAGGGCTCGGAACTCCCGGCCGTAGAAATTTACGGGTAGGTGGGGGCGGCTATCGGCTGCTGGGGCGGTGGAGGCTGTTGGGGCTGAGTGGTCCGGATGTTGCCTCGTCCTCCGGACCCGTTGGCGTTTCCCGCCGCCGGGGAGCAGTCGCATTCTCGACTGAGCCGGCCTTCTGTTCCGCATCGGCTACAGAATCGCCGTCCCGGCCGGCGGCAGTCCCGGCGAAAGTGGCCGCGTTGTCCACAGTTCCAACAACACTGGTCCCGGCTATACCGACTGCTCACTTCGGTGAGGCTGGGTTTCGGAGGGTCTGATTGGACCGGAGCGGTGCGGGGTTCTTCGTCGCGTAGTGCCTCGAAGTCGGCGGCCAAACCGAGGAGCCCGGAGAGTGAGTCGTAATCCGACCGCTTAATATAGTGGCGGTACTCCGTACGTAAGTTGGAGTACAACCAGTCTAGCTGCGTGGCGGCGGACATGTTACCGTGGCGGCGCATCAGCGTCCGTAGGGCCGTGGCAAATTCGCGGGCGGTCTCGCCCGGGCGTTGGCGCCGTTGGTGGATGGCCATTTCGAGCTCGTGCTGCCTACGCCGTGGCAGGAATGTTTGTCGGAATGCCTCTAAAAAGGCGTCCCACGTGGGGATGTCGGCCTTCTCGTTTCGGTACCATTGGAGGGCCGAGCCTTTTAGAATTCCGGGGAGGCAGCGCAGTATCTGGTCCGGCGTGACCTCGTAGCTATCTCGAAGATCGTCCAGCTGATCGAGGAAGTCTTCTGCTCCCTTACCGCCATCGTAGTGGCCGCCCCACCTTCTGACTCGCTCCATTACGTGGTGGGTATCGGTGGTAGTTGTTGTCGCGGCTGCTTCTGATGAGCGTTTGTCCCCGGGTCCCGGGGAGAAGCTCAATAGCGGTACGGTTTGTTTTGTTCCCTCCCCGTCGCCGGGAGGATCGATGCTGATCGTTATTTCGCCGTTGGAGCTGTCTTTATTCATGGCTCTGAGGTGGGCCACTACCCGAGCTCGTAGAGTGTCGAGATCTCCGGTAGGGTCGATTCTGTGTTGTTCGGCCCACGCCGCGAGTTTGGCTTTCGGTAGCCCGTACACCCAGCTCACCTTGGTCATTCACCCGGTGCACAACTCTAGGTCCCTGTTCGGGCGCCAAATGTAACCTCGCTGAGTAGAGGTTAGCTTCAGGACGGGTATTCGGGGTGACCGAGTGAATAAGGCAAAGTGAACTGCTTGACTGGCGTTTATTCTTACGGCTATGGTAATACAAAGGCACCCGGCCAGGTCTGTGCTGGCTAACAGGGTCTGTGCGGCTTAAACTATCGCGACGGTGTACTGGCGGCGCGTCGCGGTCCCGTTCGCGGTCTCGGAACGTTTCGGCGGTGACAGGAAGGGTAGGTGGTCGTTCTGGTGCCTTGGCTGTGATCTCCACCAATGGCCCTGACCGGGGAGTCTTGCGCCCGCTCGCCCAGTGGGTATAACCCGCGGGAGAAACGGAGACTGTAGGATGTCCTCCGGTGCAGACAAAGTCTGAACCTAAGATTGACGAGGGATATCGACCTGCGTCTAGAAGTCGGCGAACTCGCGTTCTTCTAGGAGCCGTGGAGGTGGGGGAACCCAAAATTACACAGCAATGCAGCTTGGTTTACAAGAGATCGCTGGGAGAGTTCGGACCGTTCGCCTGTAACGCTCGTGGTAAAACTCTGTCTGACGGGCCCGTCGCGCTGGCCTATATGGGCCGGCGCGGCAACTTCGCGAGCGAGAGCGCCGCCCGGCGCGCGGCCATCTCGCGGCCGCGCTCGGTAGTGGCGGGCCGCGCCAGGCGCGTGTGGTGGGGGAAGGTTCGCGTCCCCCCGTAACTAACTCGTTACAAGTAATCGCGAATATCCACAATCGCTCCCAATATTTTCAAAGTACCGCGAGTTGTCAGAGTCCTTCCGCACATTCGTCCGAACACAAAGACGCCCGATCGTCGAAAACGACCACAGATCCTTGCGTGTTGCGACATTGCGATCAATTCATATTAAGGTTTCGACCCCGGTCGTCGCGCTGGTATTCGAGATAATCGCGAATAACCGCAATCGCTCCCAAAATTTTCAAAGTCCCGCGAGTTTTCAGAGTCCTTCCGCACCATCGGCGAACACAAAGTCGTCCGATCTTCGAAAACGACAACTGACCCTTGCGTGTCGCGGCATTGCGATCAATTCATTTTAAAGTTTCGATCCCGGTTGTCTAGCTGGTTTTCGAAGTAATCGCGAATATCCACAATCGCTCCCAATATTTTCAAAGTACCGCGAGTTGTCAGAGTCCTTCCGCACCTTCGTCCGAACACAAATACGCCCGATCGTCGAAAACGACCACAGATCCTTGCGTGTTGCGACATTGCGATCAATTCATATTAAGGTTTCGACCCCGGTCATCGCGCTGCTTTTCGAGATAATCGCGAATAACCGCAATCGCTCCCAAAATTTTCAAAGTACCGCGAGTTTTCAGAGTCATTCCGCACCATCGGCGAACACAAAGTCGTCCGATCTTCGAAAACGACCACTGATCCTTGCGTGTGCGACATTGCGATCAATTCATATTAAGGTTTCGACCAGGGCCCTCGCGCTGGTTTCCGAGATAATCGCGAATAACCCAAATCGCTCCCAAAATTTTCTAAGTACCGCGAGTTTTCAGAGTCCTTCCGCACCATCGTCCGAACACAAAGTCGTCCGATCTTCGAAAACGACAACTGACCCTTGCGTGTCGCGGCATTGCGATCAATTCATTTCAAAGTTTCGACCCCGGTTGTCTAGCTGGTTTTCGAAGTAATCGCGAATATCCACAATCGCTCCCAATATTTTCAAAGTACCGCGAGTTGTCAGAGTCCTTCCGCACCTTCGTCCGAACACAAATACGCCCGATCGTCGAAAACGACCACAGATCCTTGCGTGTTGCGACATTGCGATCAATTCATATTCAGGTTTCGACCCCGGTCATCGCGCTGGTTTTCGAGATAATCGCGAATAACCGCAATCGCTCCCAAAATTTTCAAAGTACCGCGAGTTTTCAGAGTCATTCCGCACCATCGGCGAACACATAGTCGTCCGATCTTCGAAAACGACCACTGATCCTTGCGTGTGCGACATTGCGATCAATTCATATTAAGGTTTCGACCAGGGCCCTCGCGCTGGTTTCCGAGATAATCGCGAATAACCCAAATCGCTCCCAAAATTTTCTAAGTACCGCGAGTTTTCAGAGTCCTTCCGCACCATCGTCCGGACACAAAGTCGCCCGATCGTCGAAAACGACCACTGATCCTTGCGTGTTGCGACATTGCGATCAATTCATATTAAGGTTTCGACCACGGTCGTCGCGCTGGTTTTCGAGATAATCGCGAATAACCCTAATCGCTCCCAAAATTTTCAAAGTACCGCGAGTTTTCAGAGTCCTTCCGCACCATCGGCGAACACAAAGTCGTCCGATCTTCGAAAACGACAACTGATCCTTGCGTGTCGCGACATTGCGATCAATTCATTTTAAGGTTTCGACCCCGGTTGTCGCGCTGGTTTTCGAGATAATCGCGAATAACCGCAAGCGCTCCCAAAATTTTCAAAGTACCGCGAGTTTTCAGAGTCCTTCCGCACCTTCGTCCGAACACAAATACGCCCGATCGTCGAAAACGACCACAGATTCTTGCGTGTTGCGACATTGCGATCAATTCATATTAAGGTTTCGACCCCGGTCGTCGCGCTGGTTTTCGAGATAATCGCGAATAACCCTAATCGCTCCCAAAATTTTCAAAGTACCGCGAGTTTTCAGAGTCCTTCCGCACCATCGGCGAACACAAAGTCGTCCGATCTTCGAAAACGACAACTGACCCTTGCGTGTCGCGGCATTGCGATCAATTCATTTTAAAGTTTCGACCCCGGTTGTCTAGCTGGTTTTCGAAGTAATCGCGAATATCCACAATCGCTCCCAATATTTTCAAAGTACCGCGAGTTGTCAGAGTCCTTCCGCACCTTCGTCCGAACACAAATACGCCCGATCGTCGAAAACGACCACAGATCCTTGCGTGTTGCGACATTGCGATCAATTCATATTAAGGTTTCGACCCCGGTCGTCGCGCTGGTTTTCGAGATAATCGCGAATAACCCTAATCGCTCTCAAAATTTTCAAAGTACCGCGAGTTTTCAGAGTCATTCCGCACCATCGGCGAACACAAAGTCGTCCGATCTTCGAAAACGACAACTGACCCTTGCGTGTCGCGGCATTGCGATCAATTCATTTTAAAGTTTCGACCCCGGTTGTCTCGCTGGTTTTCGAAGTAATCGCGAATATCCACAATCGCTCCCAATATTTTCAAAGTACCGCGAGTTGTCAGAGTCCTTCCGCACATTCGTCCGAACACAAAGACGCCCGATCGTCGAAAACGACCACAGATCCTTGCGTGTTGCGACATTGCGATCAATTCATATTAAGGTTTCGACCCCGGTCGTCGCGCTGGTATTCGAGATAATCGCGAATAACCGCAATCGCTCCCAAAATTTTCAAAGTCCCGCGAGTTTTCAGAGTCCTTCCGCACCATCGGCGAACACAAAGTCGTCCGATCTTCGAAAACGACAACTGACCCTTGCGTGTCGCGGCATTGCGATCAATTCATTTTAAAGTTTCGACCCCGGTTGTCTAGCTGGTTTTCGAAGTAATCGCGAATATCCACAATCGCTCCCAATATTTTCAAAGTACCGCGAGTTGTCAGAGTCCTTCCGCACCTTCGTCCGAACACAAATACGCCCGATCGTCGAAAACGACCACAGATCCTTGCGTGTTGCGACATTGCGATCAATTCATATTAAGGTTTCGACCCCGGTCATCGCGCTGGTTTTCGAGATAATCGCGAATAACCGCAATCGCTCCCAAAATTTTCAAAGTCCCGCGAGTTTTCAGAGTCCTTCCGCACCATCGGCGAACACAAAGTCGTCCGATCTTCGAAAACGACAACTGACCCTTGCGTGTCGCGGCATTGCGATCAATTCATTTTAAAGTTTCGACCCCGGTTGTCTAGCTGGTTTTCGAAGTAATCGCGAATATCCACAATCGCTCCCAATATTTTCAAAGTACCGCGAGTTGTCAGAGTCCTTCCGCACCTTCGTCCGAACACAAATACGCCCGATCGTCGAAAACGACCACAGATCCTTGCGTGTTGCGACATTGCGATCAATTCATATTAAGGTTTCGACCCCGGTCATCGCGCTGGTTTTCGAGATAATCGCGAATAACCGCAATCGCTCCCAAAATTTTCAAAGTACCGCGAGTTTTCAGAGTCATTCCGCACCATCGGCGAACACAAAGTCGTCCGATCTTCGAAAACGACCACTGATCCTTGCGTGTGCGACATTGCGATCAATTCATATTAAGGTTTCGACCAGGGCCCTCGCGCTGGTTTCCGAGATAATCGCGAATAACCCAAATCGCTCCCAAAATTTTCTAAGTACCGCGAGTTTTCAGAGTCCTTCCGCACCATCGTCCGAACACAAAGTCGTCCGATCTTCGAAAACGACAACTGACCCTTGCGTGTCGCGGCATTGCGATCAATTCATTTTAAAGTTTCGACCCCGGTTGTCTAGCTGGTTTTCGAAGTAATCGCGAATATCCACAATCGCTCCCAATATTTTCAAAGTACCGCGAGTTGTCAGAGTCCTTCCGCACCTTCGTCCGAACACAAATACGCCCGATCGTCGAAAACGACCACAGATCCTTGCGTGTTGCGACATTGCGATCAATTCATATTCAGGTTTCGACCCCGGTCATCGCGCTGGTTTTCGAGATAATCGCGAATAACCCTAATCGCTCTCAAAATTTTCAAAGTACCGCGAGTTTTCAGAGTCATTCCGCACCATCGGCGAACACAAAGTCGTCCGATCTTCGAAAACGACAACTGACCCTTGCGTGTCGCGGCATTGCGATCAATTCATTTTAAAGTTTCGACCCCGGTTGTCTAGCTGGTTTTCGAAGTAATCGCGAATATCCACAATCGCTCCCAATATTTTCAAAGTACCGCGAGTTGTCAGAGTCCTTCCGCACCTTCGTCCGAACACAAATACGCCCGATCGTCGAAAACGACCACAGATCCTTGCGTGTTGCGACATTGCGATCAATTCATATTAAGGTTTCGACCCCGGTCGTCGCGCTGGTTTTCGAGATAATCGCGAATAACCCTAATCGCTCTCAAAATTTTCAAAGTACCGCGAGTTTTCAGAGTCATTCCGCACCATCGGCGAACACAAAGTCGTCCGATCTTCGAAAACGACAACTGACCCTTGCGTGTCGCGGCATTGCGATCAATTCATTTTAAAGTTTCGACCCCGGTTGTCTCGCTGGTTTTCGAAGTAATCGCGAATATCCACAATCGCTCCCAATATTTTCAAAGTACCGCGAGTTGTCAGAGTCCTTCCGCACATTCGTCCGAACACAAAGACGCCCGATCGTCGAAAACGACCACAGATCCTTGCGTGTTGCGACATTGCGATCAATTCATATTAAGGTTTCGACCCCGGTCGTCGCGCTGGTATTCGAGATAATCGCGAATAACCGCAATCGCTCCCAAAATTTTCAAAGTCCCGCGAGTTTTCAGAGTCCTTCCGCACCATCGGCGAACACAAAGTCGTCCGATCTTCGAAAACGAAAACTGACCCTTGCGTGTCGCGGCATTGCGATCAATTCATTTTAAAGTTTCGACCCCGGTTGTCTAGCTGGTTTTCGAAGTAATCGCGAATATCCACAATCGCTCCCAATATTTTCAAAGTACCGCGAGTTGTCAGAGTCCTTCCGCACCTTCGTCCGAACACAAATACGCCCGATCGTCGAAAACGACCACAGATCCTTGCGTGTTGCGACATTGCGATCAATTCATATTAAGGTTTCGACCCCGGTCATCGCGCTGGTTTTCGAGATAATCGCGAATAACCGCAATCGCTCCCAAAATTTTCAAAGTACCGCGAGTTTTCAGAGTCATTCCGCACCATCGGCGAACACAAAGTCGTCCGATCTTCGAAAACGACCACTGATCCTTGCGTGTGCGACATTGCGATCAATTCATATTAAGGTTTCGACCAGGGCCCTCGCGCTGGTTTCCGAGATAATCGCGAATAACCCAAATCGCTCCCAAAATTTTCTAAGTACCGCGAGTTTTCAGAGTCCTTCCGCACCATCGTCCGAACACAAAGTCGTCCGATCTTCGAAAACGACAACTGACCCTTGCGTGTCGCGGCATTGCGATCAATTCATTTTAAAGTTTCGACCCCGGTTGTCTAGCTGGTTTTCGAAGTAATCGCGAATATCCACAATCGCTCCCAATATTTTCAAAGTACCGCGAGTTGTCAGAGTCCTTCCGCACCTTCGTCCGAACACAAATACGCCCGATCGTCGAAAACGACCACAGATCCTTGCGTGTTGCGACATTGCGATCAATTCATATTCAGGTTTCGACCCCGGTCATCGCGCTGGTTTTCGAGATAATCGCGAATAACCCTAATCGCTCTCAAAATTTTCAAAGTACCGCGAGTTTTCAGAGTCATTCCGCACCATCGGCGAACACAAAGTCGTCCGATCTTCGAAAACGACAACTGACCCTTGCGTGTCGCGGCATTGCGATCAATTCATTTTAAAGTTTCGACCCCGGTTGTCTAGCTGGTTTTCGAAGTAATCGCGAATATCCACAATCGCTCCCAATATTTTCAAAGTACCGCGAGTTGTCAGAGTCCTTCCGCACCTTCGTCCGAACACAAATACGCCCGATCGTCGAAAACGACCACAGATCCTTGCGTGTTGCGACATTGCGATCAATTCATATTAAGGTTTCGACCCCGGTCATCGCGCTGGTTTTCGAGATAATCGCGAATAACCGCAATCGCTCCCAAAATTTTCAAAGTACCGCGAGTTTTCAGAGTCATTCCGCACCTTCGGCGAACACAAAGTCGTCCGATCTTCGAAAACGACCACTGATCCTTGCGTGTGCGACATTGCGATCAATTCATATTAAGGTTTCGACCAGGGCCCTCGCGCTGGTTTCCGAGATAATCGCGAATAACCCAAATCGCTCCCAAAATTTTCTAAGTACCGCGAGTTTTCAGAGTCCTTCCGCACCATCGTCCGAACACAAAGTCGTCCGATCTTCGAAAACGACAACTGACCCTTGCGTGTCGCGGCATTGCGATCAATTCATTTTAAAGTTTCGACCCCGGTTGTCTAGCTGGTTTTCGAAGTAATCGCGAATATCCACAATCGCTCCCAATATTTTCAAAGTACCGCGAGTTGTCAGAGTCCTTCCGCACCTTCGTCCGAACACAAATACGCCCGATCGTCGAAAACGACCACAGATCCTTGCGTGTTGCGACATTGCGATCAATTCATATTCAGGTTTCGACCCCGGTCATCGCGCTGGTTTTCGAGATAATCGCGAATAACCGCAATCGCTCCCAAAATTTTCAAAGTACCGCGAGTTTTCAGAGTCATTCCGCACCATCGGCGAACACATAGTCGTCCGATCTTCGAAAACGACCACTGATCCTTGCGTGTGCGACATTGCGATCAATTCATATTAAGGTTTCGACCAGGGCCCTCGCGCTGGTTTCCGAGATAATCGCGAATAACCCAAATCGCTCCCAAAATTTTCTAAGTACCGCGAGTTTTCAGAGTCCTTCCGCACCATCGTCCGGACACAAAGTCGCCCGATCGTCGAAAACGACCACTGATCCTTGCGTGTTGCGACATTGCGATCAATTCATATTAAGGTTTCGACCACGGTCGTCGCGCTGGTTTTCGAGATAATCGCGAATAACCCTAATCGCTCCCAAAATTTTCAAAGTACCGCGAGTTTTCAGAGTCCTTCCGCACCATCGGCGAACACAAAGTCGTCCGATCTTCGAAAACGACAACTGATCCTTGCGTGTCGCGACATTGCGATCAATTCATTTTAAGGTTTCGACCCCGGTTGTCGCGCTGGTTTTCGAGATAATCGCGAATAACCGCAAGCGCTCCCAAAATTTTCAAAGTACCGCGAGTTTTCAGAGTCCTTCCGCACCTTCGTCCGAACACAAATACGCCCGATCGTCGAAAACGACCACAGATCCTTGCGTGTTGCGACATTGCGATCAATTCATATTAAGGTTTCGACCCCGGTCGTCGCGCTGGTTTTCGAGATAATCGCGAATAACCCTAATCGCTCCCAAAATTTTCAAAGTACCGCGAGTTTTCAGAGTCCTTCCGCACCATCGGCGAACACAAAATCGTCCGATCTTCGAAAACGACAACTGACCCTTGCGTGTCGCGGCATTGCGATCAATTCATTTTAAAGTTTCGACCCCGGTTGTCTAGCTGGTTTTCGAAGTAATCGCGAATATCCACAATCGCTCCCAATATTTTCAAAGTACCGCGAGTTGTCAGAGTCCTTCCGCACCTTCGTCCGAACACAAATACGCCCGATCGTCGAAAACGACCACAGATCCTTGCGTGTTGCGACATTGCGATCAATTCATATTAAGGTTTCGACCCCGGTCATCGCGCTGGTTTTCGAGATAATCGCGAATAACCGCAATCGCTCCCAAAATTTTCAAAGTACCGCGAGTTTTCAGAGTCATTCCGCACCATCGGCGAACACAAAGTCGTCCGATCTTCGAAAACGACCACTGATCCTTGCGTGTGCGACATTGCGATCAATTCATATTAAGGTTTCGCCCAGGGCCCTCGCGCTGGTTTCCGAGATAATCGCGAATAACCCAAATCGCTACCAAAATTTTCTAAGTACCGCGAGTTTTCAGAGTCCTTCCGCACCATCGTCCGAACACAAAGTCGCCCGATCGTCGAAAACGACCACTGATCCTTGCGTGTTGCGACATTGCGATCAATTCATATTAAGGTTTCGACCCCGGTCATCGCGCTGGTTTTCGAGATAATCGCGAATAACCGCAATCGCTCCCAAAATTTTCAAAGTACCGCGAGTTTTCAGAGTCATTCCGCACCATCGGCGAACACAAAGTCGTCCGATCTTCGAAAACGACCACTGATCCTTGCGTGTGCGACATTGCGATCAATTCATATTAAGGTTTCGACCAGGGCCCTCGCGCTGGTTTCCGAGATAATCGCGAATAACCCAAATCGCTCCCAAAATTTTCTAAGTACCGCGAGTTTTCAGAGTCCTTCCGCACCATCGTCCGAACACAAAGTCGTCCGATCTTCGAAAACGACAACTGACCCTTGCGTGTCGCGGCATTGCGATCAATTCATTTTAAAGTTTCGACCCCGGTTGTCTAGCTGGTTTTCGAAGTAATCGCGAATATCCACAATCGCTCCCAATATTTTCAAAGTACCGCGAGTTGTCAGAGTCCTTCCGCACCTTCGTCCGAACACAAATACGCCCGATCGTCGAAAACGACCACAGATCCTTGCGTGTTGCGACATTGCGATCAATTCATATTCAGGTTTCGACCCCGGTCATCGCGCTGGTTTTCGAGATAATCGCGAATAACCCTAATCGCTCTCAAAATTTTCAAAGTACCGCGAGTTTTCAGAGTCATTCCGCACCATCGGCGAACACAAAGTCGTCCGATCTTCGAAAACGACAACTGACCCTTGCGTGTCGCGGCATTGCGATCAATTCATTTTAAAGTTTCGACCCCGGTTGTCTAGCTGGTTTTCGAAGTAATCGCGAATATCCACAATCGCTCCCAATATTTTCAAAGTACCGCGAGTTGTCAGAGTCCTTCCGCACCTTCGTCCGAACACAAATACGCCCGATCGTCGAAAACGACCACAGATCCTTGCGTGTTGCGACATTGCGATCAATTCATATTAAGGTTTCGACCCCGGTCATCGCGCTGGTTTTCGAGATAATCGCGAATAACCGCAATCGCTCCCAAAATTTTCAAAGTACCGCGAGTTTTCAGAGTCATTCCGCACCTTCGGCGAACACAAAGTCGTCCGATCTTCGAAAACGACCACTGATCCTTGCGTGTGCGACATTGCGATCAATTCATATTAAGGTTTCGCCCAGGGCCCTCGCGCTGGTTTCCGAGATAATCGCGAATAACCCAAATCGCTACCAAAATTTTCTAAGTACCGCGAGTTTTCAGAGTCCTTCCGCACCATCGTCCGAACACAAAGTCGCCCGATCGTCGAAAACGACCACTGATCCTTGCGTGTTGCGACATTGCGATCAATTCATATTAAGGTTTCGACCACGGTCGTCGCGCTGGTTTTCGAGATAATCGCGAATAACCCTAATCGCTCCCAAAATTTTCAAAGTACCGCGAGTTTTCAGAGTCCTTCCGCACCTTCGGCGAACACAAAGTCGTCCGATCTTCGAAAACGACCACTGATCCTTGCGTGTGCGACATTGCGATCAATTCATATTAAGGTTTCGCCCAGGGCCCTCGCGCTGGTTTCCGAGATAATCGCGAATAACCCAAATCGCTACCAAAATTTTCTAAGTACCGCGAGTTTTCAGAGTCCTTCCGCACCATCGTCCGAACACAAAGTCGCCCGATCGTCGAAAACGACCACTGATCCTTGCGTGTTGCGACATTGCGATCAATTCATATTAAGGTTTCGACCACGGTCGTCGCGCTGGTTTTCGAGATAATCGCGAATAACCCTAATCGCTCCCAAAATTTTCAAAGTACCGCGAGTTTTCAGAGTCCTTCCGCACCATCGGCGAACACAAAGTCGTCCGATCTTCGAAAACGACAACTGATCCTTGCGTGTCGCGACATTGCGATCAATTCATTTTAAGGTTTCGACCCCGGTTGTCGCGCTGGTTTTCGAGATAATCGCGAATAACCGCAATCGCTCCCAAAATTTTCAAAGTACCGCGAGTTTTCAGAGTCCTTCCGCACCTTCGTCCGAACACAAATACGCCCGATCGTCGAAAACGACCACAGATCCTTGCGTGTTGCGACATTGCGATCAATTCATATTAAGGTTTCGACCCCGGTCGTCGCGCTGGTTTTCGAGATAATCGCGAATAACCGCAATCGCTCCCAAAATTTTCAAAGTACCGCGAGTTTTCAGAGTCCTTCCGCACCATCGGCGAACACAAAGTCGTCCGATCTTCGAAAACGACAACTGATCCTTGCGTGTCGCGGCATTGCGATCAATTCATTTTAAAGTTTCGACCCCGGTTGACTCGCTGGTTTTCGAAGTAATCGCGAATATCCACAATCGCTCCCAATATTTTCAAAGTACCGCGAGTTGTCAGAGTCTTTCCGCACCTTCGTCCGAACACAAAGACGCCCGATCGTCGAAAACGACCACAGATCCTTGCGTGTTGCGACATTGCGATCAATTCATATTAAGGTTTCGACCCCGGTTGTCGCGCTGGTTTTCGAGATAATCGCGAATAACCGCAATCGCTCCCAAAATTTTCAAAGTACCGCGAGTTTTCAGAGTCATTCCGCACCATCGGCGAACACAAAGTCGTCCGATCTTCGAAAACGACCACTGATCCTTGCGTGTGCGACATTGCGATCAATTCATATTAAGGTTTCGACCAGGGCCCTCGCGCTGGTTTCCGAGATAATCGCGAATAACCCAAATCGCTCCCAAAATTTTCTAAGTACCGCGAGTTTTCAGAGTCCTTCCGCACCATCGTCCGGACACAAAGTCGCCCGATCGTCGAAAACGACCACTGATCCTTGCGTGTTGCGACATTGCGATCAATTCATATTAAGGTTTCGACCACGGTCGTCGCGCTGGTTTTCGAGATAATCGCGAATAACCCTAATCGCTCCCAAAATTTTCAAAGTACCGCGAGTTTTCAGAGTCCTTCCGCACCATCGGCGAACACAAAGTCGTCCGATCTTCGAAAACGACAACTGATCCTTGCGTGTCGCGACATTGCGATCAATTCATTTTAAGGTTTCGACCCCGGTTGTCGCGCTGGTTTTCGAGATAATCGCGAATAACCGCAAGCGCTCCCAAAATTTTCAAAGTACCGCGAGTTTTCAGAGTCCTTCCGCACCTTCGTCCGAACACAAATACGCCCGATCGTCGAAAACGACCACAGATCCTTGCGTGTTGCGACATTGCGATCAATTCATATTAAGGTTTCGACCCCGGTCGTCGCGCTGGTTTTCGAGATAATCGCGAATAACCCTAATCGCTCCCAAAATTTTCAAAGTACCGCGAGTTTTCAGAGTCCTTCCGCACCATCGGCGAACACAAAGTCGTCCGATCTTCGAAAACGACAACTGACCCTTGCGTGACGCGGCATTGCGATCAATTCATTTTAAAGTTTCGACCCCGGTTGTCTAGCTGGTTTTCGAAGTAATCGCGAATATCCACAATCGCTCCCAATATTTTCAAAGTACCGCGAGTTGTCAGAGTCCTTCCGCACATTCGTCCGAACACAAATACGCCCGATCGTCGAAAACGACCACAGATCCTTGCGTGTTGCGACATTGCGATCAATTCATATTAAGGTTTCGACCCCGGTCATCGCGCTGGTTTTCGAGATAATCGCGAATAACCGCAATCGCTCCCAAAATTTTCAAAGTACCGCGAGTTTTCAGAGTCATTCCGCACCATCGGCGAACACAAAGTCGTCCGATCTTCGAAAACGACCACTGATCCTTGCGTGTGCGACATTGCGATCAATTCATATTAAGGTTTCGACCAGGGCCCTCGCGCTGGTTTCCGAGATAATCGCGAATAACCCAAATCGCTCCCAAAATTTTCTAAGTACCGCGAGTTTTCAGAGTCCTTCCGCACCATCGTCCGAACACAAAGTCGTCCGATCTTCGAAAACGACAACTGACCCTTGCGTGTCGCGGCATTGCGATCAATTCATTTTAAAGTTTCGACCCCGGTTGTCTAGCTGGTTTTCGAAGTAATCGCGAATATCCACAATCGCTCCCAATATTTTCAAAGTACCGCGAGTTGTCAGAGTCCTTCCGCACCTTCGTCCGAACACAAATACGCCCGATCGTCGAAAACGACCACAGATCCTTGCGTGTTGCGACATTGCGATCAATTCATATTCAGGTTTCGACCCCGGTCATCGCGCTGGTTTTCGAGATAATCGCGAATAACCGCAATCGCTCCCAAAATTTTCAAAGTACCGCGAGTTTTCAGAGTCATTCCGCACCATCGGCGAACACATAGTCGTCCGATCTTCGAAAACGACCACTGATCCTTGCGTGTGCGACATTGCGATCAATTCATATTAAGGTTTCGACCAGGGCCCTCGCGCTGGTTTCCGAGATAATCGCGAATAACCCAAATCGCTCCCAAAATTTTCTAAGTACCGCGAGTTTTCAGAGTCCTTCCGCACCATCGTCCGGACACAAAGTCGCCCGATCGTCGAAAACGACCACAGATTCTTGCGTGTTGCGACATTGCGATCAATTCATATTAAGGTTTCGACCCCGGTCGTCGCGCTGGTTTTCGAGATAATCGCGAATAACCCTAATCGCTCTCAAAATTTTCAAAGTACCGCGAGTTTTCAGAGTCATTCCGCACCATCGGCGAACACAAAGTCGTCCGATCTTCGAAAACGACAACTGATCCTTGCGTGTCGCGACATTGCGATCAATTCATATTAAGGTTTCGACCCCGGTCGTCGCGCTGGTTTTCGAGATAATCGCGAATAACCCTAATCGCTCCCAAAATTTTCAAAGTACCGCGAGTTTTCAGAGTCCTTCCGCACCATCGGCGAACACAAAGTCGTCCGATCTTCGAAAACGACAACTGATCCTTGCGTGTCGCGACATTGCGATCAATTCATTTTAAGGTTTCGACCCCGGTTGTCGCGCTGGTTTTCGAGATAATCGCGAATAACCGCAAGCGCTCCCAAAATTTTCAAAGTACCGCGAGTTTTCAGAGTCCTTCCGCACCTTCGTCCGAACACAAATACGCCCGATCGTCGAAAACGACCACAGATTCTTGCGTGTTGCGACATTGCGATCAATTCATATTAAGGTTTCGACCCCGGTCGTCGCGCTGGTTTTCGAGATAATCGCGAATAACCCTAATCGCTCCCAAAATTTTCAAAGTACCGCGAGTTTTCAGAGTCCTTCCGCACCATCGGCGAACACAAAGTCGTCCGATCTTCGAAAACGACAACTGACCCTTGCGTGTCGCGGCATTGCGATCAATTCATTTTAAAGTTTCGACCCCGGTTGTCTAGCTGGTTTTCGAAGTAATCGCGAATATCCACAATCGCTCCCAATATTTTCAAAGTACCGCGAGTTGTCAGAGTCCTTCCGCACCTTCGTCCGAACACAAATACGCCCGATCGTCGAAAACGACCACAGATCCTTGCGTGTTGCGACATTGCGATCAATTCATATTAAGGTTTCGACCCCGGTCGTCGCGCTGGTTTTCGAGATAATCGCGAATAACCCTAATCGCTCTCAAAATTTTCAAAGTACCGCGAGTTTTCAGAGTCATTCCGCACCATCGGCGAACACAAAGTCGTCCGATCTTCGAAAACGACAACTGACCCTTGCGTGTCGCGGCATTGCGATCAATTCATTTTAAAGTTTCGACCCCGGTTGTCTCGCTGGTTTTCGAAGTAATCGCGAATATCCACAATCGCTCCCAATATTTTCAAAGTACCGCGAGTTGTCAGAGTCCTTCCGCACATTCGTCCGAACACAAAGACGCCCGATCGTCGAAAACGACCACAGATCCTTGCGTGTTGCGACATTGCGATCAATTCATATTAAGGTTTCGACCCCGGTCGTCGCGCTGGTATTCGAGATAATCGCGAATAACCGCAATCGCTCCCAAAATTTTCAAAGTCCCGCGAGTTTTCAGAGTCCTTCCGCACCATCGGCGAACACAAAGTCGTCCGATCTTCGAAAACGACAACTGACCCTTGCGTGTCGCGGCATTGCGATCAATTCATTTTAAAGTTTCGACCCCGGTTGTCTAGCTGGTTTTCGAAGTAATCGCGAATATCCACAATCGCTCCCAATATTTTCAAAGTACCGCGAGTTGTCAGAGTCCTTCCGCACCTTCGTCCGAACACAAATACGCCCGATCGTCGAAAACGACCACAGATCCTTGCGTGTTGCGACATTGCGATCAATTCATATTAAGGTTTCGACCCCGGTCATCGCGCTGGTTTTCGAGATAATCGCGAATAACCGCAATCGCTCCCAAAATTTTCAAAGTCCCGCGAGTTTTCAGAGTCCTTCCGCACCATCGGCGAACACAAAGTCGTCCGATCTTCGAAAACGACAACTGACCCTTGCGTGTCGCGGCATTGCGATCAATTCATTTTAAAGTTTCGACCCCGGTTGTCTAGCTGGTTTTCGAAGTAATCGCGAATATCCACAATCGCTCCCAATATTTTCAAAGTACCGCGAGTTGTCAGAGTCCTTCCGCACCTTCGTCCGAACACAAATACGCCCGATCGTCGAAAACGACCACAGATCCTTGCGTGTTGCGACATTGCGATCAATTCATATTAAGGTTTCGACCCCGGTCATCGCGCTGGTTTTCGAGATAATCGCGAATAACCGCAATCGCTCCCAAAATTTTCAAAGTACCGCGAGTTTTCAGAGTCATTCCGCACCATCGGCGAACACAAAGTCGTCCGATCTTCGAAAACGACCACTGATCCTTGCGTGTGCGACATTGCGATCAATTCATATTAAGGTTTCGACCAGGGCCCTCGCGCTGGTTTCCGAGATAATCGCGAATAACCCAAATCGCTCCCAAAATTTTCTAAGTACCGCGAGTTTTCAGAGTCCTTCCGCACCATCGTCCGAACACAAAGTCGTCCGATCTTCGAAAACGACAACTGACCCTTGCGTGTCGCGGCATTGCGATCAATTCATTTTAAAGTTTCGACCCCGGTTGTCTAGCTGGTTTTCGAAGTAATCGCGAATATCCACAATCGCTCCCAATATTTTCAAAGTACCGCGAGTTGTCAGAGTCCTTCCGCACCTTCGTCCGAACACAAATACGCCCGATCGTCGAAAACGACCACAGATCCTTGCGTGTTGCGACATTGCGATCAATTCATATTCAGGTTTCGACCCCGGTCATCGCGCTGGTTTTCGAGATAATCGCGAATAACCCTAATCGCTCTCAAAATTTTCAAAGTACCGCGAGTTTTCAGAGTCATTCCGCACCATCGGCGAACACAAAGTCGTCCGATCTTCGAAAACGACAACTGACCCTTGCGTGTCGCGGCATTGCGATCAATTCATTTTAAAGTTTCGACCCCGGTTGTCTAGCTGGTTTTCGAAGTAATCGCGAATATCCACAATCGCTCCCAATATTTTCAAAGTACCGCGAGTTGTCAGAGTCCTTCCGCACCTTCGTCCGAACACAAATACGCCCGATCGTCGAAAACGACCACAGATCCTTGCGTGTTGCGACATTGCGATCAATTCATATTAAGGTTTCGACCCCGGTCGTCGCGCTGGTTTTCGAGATAATCGCGAATAACCCTAATCGCTCTCAAAATTTTCAAAGTACCGCGAGTTTTCAGAGTCATTCCGCACCATCGGCGAACACAAAGTCGTCCGATCTTCGAAAACGACAACTGACCCTTGCGTGTCGCGGCATTGCGATCAATTCATTTTAAAGTTTCGACCCCGGTTGTCTCGCTGGTTTTCGAAGTAATCGCGAATATCCACAATCGCTCCCAATATTTTCAAAGTACCGCGAGTTGTCAGAGTCCTTCCGCACATTCGTCCGAACACAAAGACGCCCGATCGTCGAAAACGACCACAGATCCTTGCGTGTTGCGACATTGCGATCAATTCATATTAAGGTTTCGACCCCGGTCGTCGCGCTGGTATTCGAGATAATCGCGAATAACCGCAATCGCTCCCAAAATTTTCAAAGTCCCGCGAGTTTTCAGAGTCCTTCCGCACCATCGGCGAACACAAAGTCGTCCGATCTTCGAAAACGAAAACTGACCCTTGCGTGTCGCGGCATTGCGATCAATTCATTTTAAAGTTTCGACCCCGGTTGTCTAGCTGGTTTTCGAAGTAATCGCGAATATCCACAATCGCTCCCAATATTTTCAAAGTACCGCGAGTTGTCAGAGTCCTTCCGCACCTTCGTCCGAACACAAATACGCCCGATCGTCGAAAACGACCACAGATCCTTGCGTGTTGCGACATTGCGATCAATTCATATTAAGGTTTCGACCCCGGTCATCGCGCTGGTTTTCGAGATAATCGCGAATAACCGCAATCGCTCCCAAAATTTTCAAAGTACCGCGAGTTTTCAGAGTCATTCCGCACCATCGGCGAACACAAAGTCGTCCGATCTTCGAAAACGACCACTGATCCTTGCGTGTGCGACATTGCGATCAATTCATATTAAGGTTTCGACCAGGGCCCTCGCGCTGGTTTCCGAGATAATCGCGAATAACCCAAATCGCTCCCAAAATTTTCTAAGTACCGCGAGTTTTCAGAGTCCTTCCGCACCATCGTCCGAACACAAAGTCGTCCGATCTTCGAAAACGACAACTGACCCTTGCGTGTCGCGGCATTGCGATCAATTCATTTTAAAGTTTCGACCCCGGTTGTCTAGCTGGTTTTCGAAGTAATCGCGAATATCCACAATCGCTCCCAATATTTTCAAAGTACCGCGAGTTGTCAGAGTCCTTCCGCACCTTCGTCCGAACACAAATACGCCCGATCGTCGAAAACGACCACAGATCCTTGCGTGTTGCGACATTGCGATCAATTCATATTCAGGTTTCGACCCCGGTCATCGCGCTGGTTTTCGAGATAATCGCGAATAACCCTAATCGCTCTCAAAATTTTCAAAGTACCGCGAGTTTTCAGAGTCATTCCGCACCATCGGCGAACACAAAGTCGTCCGATCTTCGAAAACGACAACTGACCCTTGCGTGTCGCGGCATTGCGATCAATTCATTTTAAAGTTTCGACCCCGGTTGTCTAGCTGGTTTTCGAAGTAATCGCGAATATCCACAATCGCTCCCAATATTTTCAAAGTACCGCGAGTTGTCAGAGTCCTTCCGCACCTTCGTCCGAACACAAATACGCCCGATCGTCGAAAACGACCACAGATCCTTGCGTGTTGCGACATTGCGATCAATTCATATTAAGGTTTCGACCCCGGTCATCGCGCTGGTTTTCGAGATAATCGCGAATAACCGCAATCGCTCCCAAAATTTTCAAAGTACCGCGAGTTTTCAGAGTCATTCCGCACCTTCGGCGAACACAAAGTCGTCCGATCTTCGAAAACGACCACTGATCCTTGCGTGTGCGACATTGCGATCAATTCATATTAAGGTTTCGACCAGGGCCCTCGCGCTGGTTTCCGAGATAATCGCGAATAACCCAAATCGCTCCCAAAATTTTCTAAGTACCGCGAGTTTTCAGAGTCCTTCCGCACCATCGTCCGAACACAAAGTCGTCCGATCTTCGAAAACGACAACTGACCCTTGCGTGTCGCGGCATTGCGATCAATTCATTTTAAAGTTTCGACCCCGGTTGTCTAGCTGGTTTTCGAAGTAATCGCGAATATCCACAATCGCTCCCAATATTTTCAAAGTACCGCGAGTTGTCAGAGTCCTTCCGCACCTTCGTCCGAACACAAATACGCCCGATCGTCGAAAACGACCACAGATCCTTGCGTGTTGCGACATTGCGATCAATTCATATTCAGGTTTCGACCCCGGTCATCGCGCTGGTTTTCGAGATAATCGCGAATAACCGCAATCGCTCCCAAAATTTTCAAAGTACCGCGAGTTTTCAGAGTCATTCCGCACCATCGGCGAACACATAGTCGTCCGATCTTCGAAAACGACCACTGATCCTTGCGTGTGCGACATTGCGATCAATTCATATTAAGGTTTCGACCAGGGCCCTCGCGCTGGTTTCCGAGATAATCGCGAATAACCCAAATCGCTCCCAAAATTTTCTAAGTACCGCGAGTTTTCAGAGTCCTTCCGCACCATCGTCCGGACACAAAGTCGCCCGATCGTCGAAAACGACCACTGATCCTTGCGTGTTGCGACATTGCGATCAATTCATATTAAGGTTTCGACCACGGTCGTCGCGCTGGTTTTCGAGATAATCGCGAATAACCCTAATCGCTCCCAAAATTTTCAAAGTACCGCGAGTTTTCAGAGTCCTTCCGCACCATCGGCGAACACAAAGTCGTCCGATCTTCGAAAACGACAACTGATCCTTGCGTGTCGCGACATTGCGATCAATTCATTTTAAGGTTTCGACCCCGGTTGTCGCGCTGGTTTTCGAGATAATCGCGAATAACCGCAAGCGCTCCCAAAATTTTCAAAGTACCGCGAGTTTTCAGAGTCCTTCCGCACCTTCGTCCGAACACAAATACGCCCGATCGTCGAAAACGACCACAGATCCTTGCGTGTTGCGACATTGCGATCAATTCATATTAAGGTTTCGACCCCGGTCGTCGCGCTGGTTTTCGAGATAATCGCGAATAACCCTAATCGCTCCCAAAATTTTCAAAGTACCGCGAGTTTTCAGAGTCCTTCCGCACCATCGGCGAACACAAAATCGTCCGATCTTCGAAAACGACAACTGACCCTTGCGTGTCGCGGCATTGCGATCAATTCATTTTAAAGTTTCGACCCCGGTTGTCTAGCTGGTTTTCGAAGTAATCGCGAATATCCACAATCGCTCCCAATATTTTCAAAGTACCGCGAGTTGTCAGAGTCCTTCCGCACCTTCGTCCGAACACAAATACGCCCGATCGTCGAAAACGACCACAGATCCTTGCGTGTTGCGACATTGCGATCAATTCATATTAAGGTTTCGACCCCGGTCATCGCGCTGGTTTTCGAGATAATCGCGAATAACCGCAATCGCTCCCAAAATTTTCAAAGTACCGCGAGTTTTCAGAGTCATTCCGCACCATCGGCGAACACAAAGTCGTCCGATCTTCGAAAACGACCACTGATCCTTGCGTGTGCGACATTGCGATCAATTCATATTAAGGTTTCGCCCAGGGCCCTCGCGCTGGTTTCCGAGATAATCGCGAATAACCCAAATCGCTACCAAAATTTTCTAAGTACCGCGAGTTTTCAGAGTCCTTCCGCACCATCGTCCGAACACAAAGTCGCCCGATCGTCGAAAACGACCACTGATCCTTGCGTGTTGCGACATTGCGATCAATTCATATTAAGGTTTCGACCCCGGTCATCGCGCTGGTTTTCGAGATAATCGCGAATAACCGCAATCGCTCCCAAAATTTTCAAAGTACCGCGAGTTTTCAGAGTCATTCCGCACCATCGGCGAACACAAAGTCGTCCGATCTTCGAAAACGACCACTGATCCTTGCGTGTGCGACATTGCGATCAATTCATATTAAGGTTTCGACCAGGGCCCTCGCGCTGGTTTCCGAGATAATCGCGAATAACCCAAATCGCTCCCAAAATTTTCTAAGTACCGCGAGTTTTCAGAGTCCTTCCGCACCATCGTCCGAACACAAAGTCGTCCGATCTTCGAAAACGACAACTGACCCTTGCGTGTCGCGGCATTGCGATCAATTCATTTTAAAGTTTCGACCCCGGTTGTCTAGCTGGTTTTCGAAGTAATCGCGAATATCCACAATCGCTCCCAATATTTTCAAAGTACCGCGAGTTGTCAGAGTCCTTCCGCACCTTCGTCCGAACACAAATACGCCCGATCGTCGAAAACGACCACAGATCCTTGCGTGTTGCGACATTGCGATCAATTCATATTCAGGTTTCGACCCCGGTCATCGCGCTGGTTTTCGAGATAATCGCGAATAACCCTAATCGCTCTCAAAATTTTCAAAGTACCGCGAGTTTTCAGAGTCATTCCGCACCATCGGCGAACACAAAGTCGTCCGATCTTCGAAAACGACAACTGACCCTTGCGTGTCGCGGCATTGCGATCAATTCATTTTAAAGTTTCGACCCCGGTTGTCTAGCTGGTTTTCGAAGTAATCGCGAATATCCACAATCGCTCCCAATATTTTCAAAGTACCGCGAGTTGTCAGAGTCCTTCCGCACCTTCGTCCGAACACAAATACGCCCGATCGTCGAAAACGACCACAGATCCTTGCGTGTTGCGACATTGCGATCAATTCATATTAAGGTTTCGACCCCGGTCATCGCGCTGGTTTTCGAGATAATCGCGAATAACCGCAATCGCTCCCAAAATTTTCAAAGTACCGCGAGTTTTCAGAGTCATTCCGCACCTTCGGCGAACACAAAGTCGTCCGATCTTCGAAAACGACCACTGATCCTTGCGTGTGCGACATTGCGATCAATTCATATTAAGGTTTCGCCCAGGGCCCTCGCGCTGGTTTCCGAGATAATCGCGAATAACCCAAATCGCTACCAAAATTTTCTAAGTACCGCGAGTTTTCAGAGTCCTTCCGCACCATCGTCCGAACACAAAGTCGCCCGATCGTCGAAAACGACCACTGATCCTTGCGTGTTGCGACATTGCGATCAATTCATATTAAGGTTTCGACCACGGTCGTCGCGCTGGTTTTCGAGATAATCGCGAATAACCCTAATCGCTCCCAAAATTTTCAAAGTACCGCGAGTTTTCAGAGTCCTTCCGCACCTTCGGCGAACACAAAGTCGTCCGATCTTCGAAAACGACCACTGATCCTTGCGTGTGCGACATTGCGATCAATTCATATTAAGGTTTCGCCCAGGGCCCTCGCGCTGGTTTCCGAGATAATCGCGAATAACCCAAATCGCTACCAAAATTTTCTAAGTACCGCGAGTTTTCAGAGTCCTTCCGCACCATCGTCCGAACACAAAGTCGCCCGATCGTCGAAAACGACCACTGATCCTTGCGTGTTGCGACATTGCGATCAATTCATATTAAGGTTTCGACCACGGTCGTCGCGCTGGTTTTCGAGATAATCGCGAATAACCCTAATCGCTCCCAAAATTTTCAAAGTACCGCGAGTTTTCAGAGTCCTTCCGCACCATCGGCGAACACAAAGTCGTCCGATCTTCGAAAACGACAACTGATCCTTGCGTGTCGCGACATTGCGATCAATTCATTTTAAGGTTTCGACCCCGGTTGTCGCGCTGGTTTTCGAGATAATCGCGAATAACCGCAATCGCTCCCAAAATTTTCAAAGTACCGCGAGTTTTCAGAGTCCTTCCGCACCTTCGTCCGAACACAAATACGCCCGATCGTCGAAAACGACCACAGATCCTTGCGTGTTGCGACATTGCGATCAATTCATATTAAGGTTTCGACCCCGGTCGTCGCGCTGGTTTTCGAGATAATCGCGAATAACCGCAATCGCTCCCAAAATTTTCAAAGTACCGCGAGTTTTCAGAGTCCTTCCGCACCATCGGCGAACACAAAGTCGTCCGATCTTCGAAAACGACAACTGATCCTTGCGTGTCGCGGCATTGCGATCAATTCATTTTAAAGTTTCGACCCCGGTTGACTCGCTGGTTTTCGAAGTAATCGCGAATATCCACAATCGCTCCCAATATTTTCAAAGTACCGCGAGTTGTCAGAGTCTTTCCGCACCTTCGTCCGAACACAAAGACGCCCGATCGTCGAAAACGACCACAGATCCTTGCGTGTTGCGACATTGCGATCAATTCATATTAAGGTTTCGACCCCGGTTGTCGCGCTGGTTTTCGAGATAATCGCGAATAACCGCAATCGCTCCCAAAATTTTCAAAGTACCGCGAGTTTTCAGAGTCATTCCGCACCATCGGCGAACACAAAGTCGTCCGATCTTCGAAAACGACCACTGATCCTTGCGTGTGCGACATTGCGATCAATTCATATTAAGGTTTCGACCAGGGCCCTCGCGCTGGTTTCCGAGATAATCGCGAATAACCCAAATCGCTCCCAAAATTTTCTAAGTACCGCGAGTTTTCAGAGTCCTTCCGCACCATCGTCCGGACACAAAGTCGCCCGATCGTCGAAAACGACCACTGATCCTTGCGTGTTGCGACATTGCGATCAATTCATATTAAGGTTTCGACCACGGTCGTCGCGCTGGTTTTCGAGATAATCGCGAATAACCCTAATCGCTCCCAAAATTTTCAAAGTACCGCGAGTTTTCAGAGTCCTTCCGCACCATCGGCGAACACAAAGTCGTCCAATCTTCGAAAACGACAACTGATCCTTGCGTGTCGCGACATTGCGATCAATTCATTTTAAGGTTTCGACCCCGGTTGTCGCGCTGGTTTTCGAGATAATCGCGAATAACCGCAAGCGCTCCCAAAATTTTCAAAGTACCGCGAGTTTTCAGAGTCCTTCCGCACCTTCGTCCGAACACAAATACGCCCGATCGTCGAAAACGACCACAGATCCTTGCGTGTTGCGACATTGCGATCAATTCATATTAAGGTTTCGACCCCGGTCGTCGCGCTGGTTTTCGAGATAATCGCGAATAACCCTAATCGCTCCCAAAATTTTCAAAGTACCGCGAGTTTTCAGAGTCCTTCCGCACCATCGGCGAACACAAAGTCGTCCGATCTTCGAAAACGACAACTGACCCTTGCGTGACGCGGCATTGCGATCAATTCATTTTAAAGTTTCGACCCCGGTTGTCTAGCTGGTTTTCGAAGTAATCGCGAATATCCACAATCGCTCCCAATATTTTCAAAGTACCGCGAGTTGTCAGAGTCCTTCCGCACATTCGTCCGAACACAAATACGCCCGATCGTCGAAAACGACCACAGATCCTTGCGTGTTGCGACATTGCGATCAATTCATATTAAGGTTTCGACCCCGGTCATCGCGCTGGTTTTCGAGATAATCGCGAATAACCGCAATCGCTCCCAAAATTTTCAAAGTACCGCGAGTTTTCAGAGTCATTCCGCACCATCGGCGAACACAAAGTCGTCCGATCTTCGAAAACGACCACTGATCCTTGCGTGTGCGACATTGCGATCAATTCATATTAAGGTTTCGCCCAGGGCCCTCGCGCTGGTTTCCGAGATAATCGCGAATAACCCAAATCGCTACCAAAATTTTCTAAGTACCGCGAGTTTTCAGAGTCCTTCCGCACCATCGTCCGAACACAAAGTCGCCCGATCGTCGAAAACGACCACTGATCCTTGCGTGTTGCGACATTGCGATCAATTCATATTAAGGTTTCGACCCCGGTCATCGCGCTGGTTTTCGAGATAATCGCGAATAACCGCAATCGCTCCCAAAATTTTCAAAGTACCGCGAGTTTTCAGAGTCATTCCGCACCATCGGCGAACACAAAGTCGTCCGATCTTCGAAAACGACCACTGATCCTTGCGTGTGCGACATTGCGATCAATTCATATTAAGGTTTCGCCCAGGGCCCTCGCGCTGGTTTCCGAGATAATCGCGAATAACCCAAATCGCTACCAAAATTTTCTAAGTACCGCGAGTTTTCAGAGTCCTTCCGCACCATCGTCCGAACACAAAGTCGCCCGATCGTCGAAAACGACCACTGATCCTTGCGTGTTGCGACATTGCGATCAATTCATATTAAGGTTTCGACCACGGTCGTCGCGCTGGTTTTCGAGATAATCGCGAATAACCCTAATCGCTCCCAAAATTTTCAAAGTACCGTGAGTTTTCAGAGTCTTTCCGCACCATCGGCGAACACAAAGTCGTCCGATCTTCGAAAACGACAACTGATCCTTGCGTGTCGCGGCATTGCGATCAATTCATTTTAAAGTTTCGACCCCGGTTGTCTAGCTGGTTTTCGAAGTAATCGCGAATATCCACAATCGCTCCCAATATTTTCAAAGTACCGCGAGTTGTCAGAGTCCTTCCGCACCTTCGTCCGAACACAAATACGCCCGATCGTCGAAAACGACCACAGATCCTTGCGTGTTGCGACATTGCGATCAATTCATATTCAGGTTTCGACCCCGGTCATCGCGCTGGTTTTCGAGATAATCGCGAATAACCCTAATCGCTCTCAAAATTTTCAAAGTACCGCGAGTTTTCAGAGTCATTCCGCACCATCGGCGAACACAAAGTCGTCCGATCTTCGAAAACGACAACTGACCCTTGCGTGTCGCGGCATTGCGATCAATTCATTTTAAAGTTTCGACCCCGGTTGTCTAGCTGGTTTTCGAAGTAATCGCGAATATCCACAATCGCTCCCAATATTTTCAAAGTACCGCGAGTTGTCAGAGTCCTTCCGCACCTTCGTCCGAACACAAATACGCCCGATCGTCGAAAACGACCACAGATCCTTGCGTGTTGCGACATTGCGATCAATTCATATTAAGGTTTCGACCCCGGTCATCGCGCTGGTTTTCGAGATAATCGCGAATAACCGCAATCGCTCCCAAAATTTTCAAAGTACCGCGAGTTTTCAGAGTCATTCCGCACCTTCGGCGAACACAAAGTCGTCCGATCTTCGAAAACGACCACTGATCCTTGCGTGTGCGACATTGCGATCAATTCATATTAAGGTTTCGCCCAGGGCCCTCGCGCTGGTTTCCGAGATAATCGCGAATAACCCAAATCGCTACCAAAATTTTCTAAGTACCGCGAGTTTTCAGAGTCCTTCCGCACCATCGTCCGAACACAAAGTCGCCCGATCGTCGAAAACGACCACTGATCCTTGCGTGTTGCGACATTGCGATCAATTCATATTAAGGTTTCGACCACGGTCGTCGCGCTGGTTTTCGAGATAATCGCGAATAACCCTAATCGCTCCCAAAATTTTCAAAGTACCGCGAGTTTTCAGAGTCCTTCCGCACCTTCGGCGAACACAAAGTCGTCCGATCTTCGAAAACGACCACTGATCCTTGCGTGTGCGACATTGCGATCAATTCATATTAAGGTTTCGCCCAGGGCCCTCGCGCTGGTTTCCGAGATAATCGCGAATAACCCAAATCGCTACCAAAATTTTCTAAGTACCGCGAGTTTTCAGAGTCCTTCCGCACCATCGTCCGAACACAAAGTCGCCCGATCGTCGAAAACGACCACTGATCCTTGCGTGTTGCGACATTGCGATCAATTCATATTAAGGTTTCGACCACGGTCGTCGCGCTGGTTTTCGAGATAATCGCGAATAACCCTAATCGCTCCCAAAATTTTCAAAGTACCGCGAGTTTTCAGAGTCCTTCCGCACCATCGGCGAACACAAAGTCGTCCGATCTTCGAAAACGACAACTGATCCTTGCGTGTCGCGACATTGCGATCAATTCATTTTAAGGTTTCGACCCCGGTTGTCGCGCTGGTTTTCGAGATAATCGCGAATAACCGCAATCGCTCCCAAAATTTTCAAAGTACCGCGAGTTTTCAGAGTCCTTCCGCACCTTCGTCCGAACACAAATACGCCCGATCGTCGAAAACGACCACAGATCCTTGCGTGTTGCGACATTGCGATCAATTCATATTAAGGTTTCGACCCCGGTCGTCGCGCTGGTTTTCGAGATAATCGCGAATAACCGCAATCGCTCCCAAAATTTTCAAAGTACCGCGAGTTTTCAGAGTCCTTCCGCACCATCGGCGAACACAAAGTCGTCCGATCTTCGAAAACGACAACTGATCCTTGCGTGTCGCGGCATTGCGATCAATTCATTTTAAAGTTTCGACCCCGGTTGACTCGCTGGTTTTCGAAGTAATCGCGAATATCCACAATCGCTCCCAATATTTTCAAAGTACCGCGAGTTGTCAGAGTCTTTCCGCACCTTCGTCCGAACACAAAGACGCCCGATCGTCGAAAACGACCACAGATCCTTGCGTGTTGCGACATTGCGATCAATTCATATTAAGGTTTCGACCCCGGTTGTCGCGCTGGTTTTCGAGATAATCGCGAATAACCGCAATCGCTCCCAAAATTTTCAAAGTACCGCGAGTTTTCAGAGTCATTCCGCACCATCGGCGAACACAAAGTCGTCCGATCTTCGAAAACGACCACTGATCCTTGCGTGTGCGACATTGCGATCAATTCATATTAAGGTTTCGACCAGGGCCCTCGCGCTGGTTTCCGAGATAATCGCGAATAACCCAAATCGCTCCCAAAATTTTCTAAGTACCGCGAGTTTTCAGAGTCCTTCCGCACCATCGTCCGGACACAAAGTCGCCCGATCGTCGAAAACGACCACTGATCCTTGCGTGTTGCGACATTGCGATCAATTCATATTAAGGTTTCGACCACGGTCGTCGCGCTGGTTTTCGAGATAATCGCGAATAACCCTAATCGCTCCCAAAATTTTCAAAGTACCGCGAGTTTTCAGAGTCCTTCCGCACCATCGGCGAACACAAAGTCGTCCAATCTTCGAAAACGACAACTGATCCTTGCGTGTCGCGACATTGCGATCAATTCATTTTAAGGTTTCGACCCCGGTTGTCGCGCTGGTTTTCGAGATAATCGCGAATAACCGCAAGCGCTCCCAAAATTTTCAAAGTACCGCGAGTTTTCAGAGTCCTTCCGCACCTTCGTCCGAACACAAATACGCCCGATCGTCGAAAACGACCACAGATCCTTGCGTGTTGCGACATTGCGATCAATTCATATTAAGGTTTCGACCCCGGTCGTCGCGCTGGTTTTCGAGATAATCGCGAATAACCCTAATCGCTCCCAAAATTTTCAAAGTACCGCGAGTTTTCAGAGTCCTTCCGCACCATCGGCGAACACAAAGTCGTCCGATCTTCGAAAACGACAACTGACCCTTGCGTGACGCGGCATTGCGATCAATTCATTTTAAAGTTTCGACCCCGGTTGTCTAGCTGGTTTTCGAAGTAATCGCGAATATCCACAATCGCTCCCAATATTTTCAAAGTACCGCGAGTTGTCAGAGTCCTTCCGCACATTCGTCCGAACACAAATACGCCCGATCGTCGAAAACGACCACAGATCCTTGCGTGTTGCGACATTGCGATCAATTCATATTAAGGTTTCGACCCCGGTCATCGCGCTGGTTTTCGAGATAATCGCGAATAACCGCAATCGCTCCCAAAATTTTCAAAGTACCGCGAGTTTTCAGAGTCATTCCGCACCATCGGCGAACACAAAGTCGTCCGATCTTCGAAAACGACCACTGATCCTTGCGTGTGCGACATTGCGATCAATTCATATTAAGGTTTCGCCCAGGGCCCTCGCGCTGGTTTCCGAGATAATCGCGAATAACCCAAATCGCTACCAAAATTTTCTAAGTACCGCGAGTTTTCAGAGTCCTTCCGCACCATCGTCCGAACACAAAGTCGCCCGATCGTCGAAAACGACCACTGATCCTTGCGTGTTGCGACATTGCGATCAATTCATATTAAGGTTTCGACCCCGGTCATCGCGCTGGTTTTCGAGATAATCGCGAATAACCGCAATCGCTCCCAAAATTTTCAAAGTACCGCGAGTTTTCAGAGTCATTCCGCACCATCGGCGAACACAAAGTCGTCCGATCTTCGAAAACGACCACTGATCCTTGCGTGTGCGACATTGCGATCAATTCATATTAAGGTTTCGCCCAGGGCCCTCGCGCTGGTTTCCGAGATAATCGCGAATAACCCAAATCGCTACCAAAATTTTCTAAGTACCGCGAGTTTTCAGAGTCCTTCCGCACCATCGTCCGAACACAAAGTCGCCCGATCGTCGAAAACGACCACTGATCCTTGCGTGTTGCGACATTGCGATCAATTCATATTAAGGTTTCGACCACGGTCGTCGCGCTGGTTTTCGAGATAATCGCGAATAACCCTAATCGCTCCCAAAATTTTCAAAGTACCGTGAGTTTTCAGAGTCTTTCCGCACCATCGGCGAACACAAAGTCGTCCGATCTTCGAAAACGACAACTGATCCTTGCGTGTCGCGACATTGCGATCAATTCATTTTAAGGTTTCGACCCCGGTTGTCGCGCTGGTTTTCGAGATAATCGCGAATAACCGCAATCGCTCCCAAAATTTTCAAAGTACCGCGAGTTTTCAGAGTCCTTCCGCACCTTCGTCCGAACACAAATACGCCCGATCGTCGAAAACGACCACAGATCCTTGCGTGTTGCGACATTGCGATCAATTCATATTAAGGTTTCGACCCCGGTCGTCGCGCTGGTTTTCGAGATAATCGCGAATAACCCTAATCGCTCTCAAAATTTTCAAAGTACCGCGAGTTTTCAGAGTCCTTCCGCACCATCGGCGAACACAAAGTCGTCCGATCTTCGAAAACGACAACTGACCCTTGCGTGTCGCGGCATTGCGATCAATTCATTTTAAAGTTTCGACCCCGGTTGTCTCGCTGGTTTTCGAAGTAATCGCGAATATCCACAATCGCTCCCAATATTTTCAAAGTACCGCGAGTTTTCAGAGTCCTTCCGCACCATCGTCCGAACACAAAGTCGTCCGATTGTAGAAAACGACCACTGATCCTTGCGTGTCGCGGCATTGCGATCAATTCATATTAAGGTTTCGACCACAGCCCTCGTGCTGGTTCTCGAGAAAATCGCGAATAACCCTAATCGCTCCCAAAATTTTCATAGTACCGCGAGTGTTCAGAGTCCTTCCGCACCATCGGCGAACACAAAGTCGTCCGATCTTCGAAAACGACAACTGACCCTTGCGTGACGCGGCATTGCGATCAATTCATTTTAAAGTTTCGACCCCGGTTGTCTAGCTGGTTTTCGAAGTAATCGCGAATATCCACAATCGCTCCCAATATTTTCAAAGTACCGCGAGTTGTCAGAGTCCTTCCGCACCTTCGTCCGAACACAAATACGCCCGATCGTCGAAAACGACCACAGATCCTTGCGTGTTGCGACATTGCGATCAATTCATATTAAGGTTTCGACCCCGGTCATCGCGCTGGTTTTCGAGATAATCGCGAATAACCGCAATCGCTCCCAAAATTTTCAAAGTACCGCGAGTTTTCAGAGTCATTCCGCACCATCGGCGAACACAAAGTCGTCCGATCTTCGAAAACGACCACTGATCCTTGCGTGTGCGACATTGCGATCAATTCATATTAAGGTTTCGCCCAGGGCCCTCGCGCTGGTTTCCGAGATAATCGCGAATAACCCAAATCGCTACCAAAATTTTCTAAGTACCGCGAGTTTTCAGAGTCCTTCCGCACCATCGTCCGAACACAAAGTCGCCCGATCGTCGAAAACGACCACTGATCCTTGCGTGTTGCGACATTGCGATCAATTCATATTAAGGTTTCGACCCCGGTCATCGCGCTGGTTTTCGAGATAATCGCGAATAACCGCAATCGCTCCCAAAATTTTCAAAGTACCGCGAGTTTTCAGAGTTATTCCGCACCATCGGCGAACACAAAGTCGTCCGATCTTCGAAAACGACCACTGATCCTTGCGTGTGCGACATTGCGATCAATTCATATTAAGGTTTCGCCCAGGGCCCTCGCGCTGGTTTCCGAGATAATCGCGAATAACCCAAATCGCTACCAAAATTTTCTAAGTACCGCGAGTTTTCAGAGTCCTTCCGCACCATCGTCCGAACACAAAGTCGCCCGATCGTCGAAAACGACCACTGATCCTTGCGTGTTGCGACATTGCGATCAATTCATATTAAGGTTTCGACCACGGTCGTCGCGCTGGTTTTCGAGATAATCGCGAATAACCCTAATCGCTCCCAAAATTTTCAAAGTACCGCGAGTTTTCAGAGTCCTTCCGCACCTTCGGCGAACACAAAGTCGTCCGATCTTCGAAAACGACCACTGATCCTTGCGTGTGCGACATTGCGATCAATTCATATTAAGGTTTCGCCCAGGGCCCTCGCGCTGGTTTCCGAGATAATCGCGAATAACCCAAATCGCTACCAAAATTTTCTAAGTACCGCGAGTTTTCAGAGTCCTTCCGCACCATCGTCCGAACACAAAGTCGCCCGATCGTCGAAAACGACCACTGATCCTTGCGTGTTGCGACATTGCGATCAATTCATATTAAGGTTTCGACCCCGGTCATCGCGCTGGTTTTCGAGATAATCGCGAATAACCGCAATCGCTCCCAAAATTTTCAAAGTACCGCGAGTTTTCAGAGTCATTCCGCACCATCGGCGAACACAAAGTCGTCCGATCTTCGAAAACGACCACTGATCCTTGCGTGTGCGACATTGCGATCAATTCATATTAAGGTTTCGCCCAGGGCCCTCGCGCTGGTTTCCGAGATAATCGCGAATAACCCAAATCGCTACCAAAATTTTCTAAGTACCGCGAGTTTTCAGAGTCCTTCCGCACCATCGTCCGAACACAAAGTCGCCCGATCGTCGAAAACGACCACTGATCCTTGCGTGTTGCGACATTGCGATCAATTCATATTAAGGTTTCGACCACGGTCGTCGCGCTGGTTTTCGAGATAATCGCGAATAACCCTAATCGCTCCCAAAATTTTCAAAGTACCGCGAGTTTTCAGAGTCCTTCCGCACCATCGGCGAACACAAAGTCGTCCGATCTTCGAAAACGACAACTGATCCTTGCGTGTCGCGACATTGCGATCAATTCATTTTAAGGTTTCGACCCCGGTTGTCGCGCTGGTTTTCGAGATAATCGCGAATAACCGCAATCGCTCCCAAAATTTTCAAAGTACCGCGAGTTTTCAGAGTCCTTCCGCACCTTCGTCCGAACACAAATACGCCCGATCGTCGAAAACGACCACAGATCCTTGCGTGTTGCGACATTGCGATCAATTCATATTAAGGTTTCGACCCCGGTCGTCGCGCTGGTTTTCGAGATAATCGCGAATAACCGCAATCGCTCCCAAAATTTTCAAAGTACCGCGAGTTTTCAGAGTCCTTCCGCACCATCGGCGAACACAAAGTCGTCCGATCTTCGAAAACGACAACTGATCCTTGCGTGTCGCGGCATTGCGATCAATTCATTTTAAAGTTTCGACCCCGGTTGACTCGCTGGTTTTCGAAGTAATCGCGAATATCCACAATCGCTCCCAATATTTTCAAAGTACCGCGAGTTGTCAGAGTCTTTCCGCACCTTCGTCCGAACACAAAGACGCCCGATCGTCGAAAACGACCACAGATCCTTGCGTGTTGCGACATTGCGATCAATTCATATTAAGGTTTCGACCCCGGTTGTCGCGCTGGTTTTCGAGATAATCGCGAATAACCGCAATCGCTCCCAAAATTTTCAAAGTACCGCGAGTTTTCAGAGTCATTCCGCACCATCGGCGAACACAAAGTCGTCCGATCTTCGAAAACGACCACTGATCCTTGCGTGTGCGACATTGCGATCAATTCATATTAAGGTTTCGACCAGGGCCCTCGCGCTGGTTTCCGAGATAATCGCGAATAACCCAAATCGCTCCCAAAATTTTCTAAGTACCGCGAGTTTTCAGAGTCCTTCCGCACCATCGTCCGGACACAAAGTCGCCCGATCGTCGAAAACGACCACTGATCCTTGCGTGTTGCGACATTGCGATCAATTCATATTAAGGTTTCGACCACGGTCGTCGCGCTGGTTTTCGAGATAATCGCGAATAACCCTAATCGCTCCCAAAATTTTCAAAGTACCGCGAGTTTTCAGAGTCCTTCCGCACCATCGGCGAACACAAAGTCGTCCGATCTTCGAAAACGACAACTGATCCTTGCGTGTCGCGACATTGCGATCAATTCATTTTAAGGTTTCGACCCCGGTTGTCGCGCTGGTTTTCGAGATAATCGCGAATAACCGCAAGCGCTCCCAAAATTTTCAAAGTACCGCGAGTTTTCAGAGTCCTTCCGCACCTTCGTCCGAACACAAATACGCCCGATCGTCGAAAACGACCACAGATCCTTGCGTGTTGCGACATTGCGATCAATTCATATTAAGGTTTCGACCCCGGTCGTCGCGCTGGTTTTCGAGATAATCGCGAATAACCCTAATCGCTCCCAAAATTTTCAAAGTACCGCGAGTTTTCAGAGTCCTTCCGCACCATCGGCGAACACAAAGTCGTCCGATCTTCGAAAACGACAACTGACCCTTGCGTGACGCGGCATTGCGATCAATTCATTTTAAAGTTTCGACCCCGGTTGTCTAGCTGGTTTTCGAAGTAATCGCGAATATCCACAATCGCTCCCAATATTTTCAAAGTACCGCGAGTTGTCAGAGTCCTTCCGCACATTCGTCCGAACACAAATACGCCCGATCGTCGAAAACGACCACAGATCCTTGCGTGTTGCGACATTGCGATCAATTCATATTAAGGTTTCGACCCCGGTCATCGCGCTGGTTTTCGAGATAATCGCGAATAACCGCAATCGCTCCCAAAATTTTCAAAGTACCGCGAGTTTTCAGAGTCATTCCGCACCATCGGCGAACACAAAGTCGTCCGATCTTCGAAAACGACCACTGATCCTTGCGTGTGCGACATTGCGATCAATGCATATTAAGGTTTCGCCCAGGGCCCTCGCGCTGGTTTCCGAGATAATCGCGAATAACCCAAATCGCTACCAAAATTTTCTAAGTACCGCGAGTTTTCAGAGTCCTTCCGCACCATCGTCCGAACACAAAGTCGCCCGATCGTCGAAAACGACCACTGATCCTTGCGTGTTGCGACATTGCGATCAATTCATATTAAGGTTTCGACCCCGGTCATCGCGCTGGTTTTCGAGATAATCGCGAATAACCGCAATCGCTCCCAAAATTTTCAAAGTACCGCGAGTTTTCAGAGTCATTCCGCACCATCGGCGAACACAAAGTCGTCCGATCTTCGAAAACGACCACTGATCCTTGCGTGTGCGACATTGCGATCAATTCATATTAAGGTTTCGCCCAGGGCCCTCGCGCTGGTTTCCGAGATAATCGCGAATAACCCAAATCGCTACCAAAATTTTCTAAGTACCGCGAGTTTTCAGAGTCCTTCCGCACCATCGTCCGAACACAAAGTCGCCCGATCGTCGAAAACGACCACTGATCCTTGCGTGTTGCGACATTGCGATCAATTCATATTAAGGTTTCGACCACGGTCGTCGCGCTGGTTTTCGAGATAATCGCGAATAACCCTAATCGCTCCCAAAATTTTCAAGTACCGTGAGTTTTCAGAGTCCTTCCGCACCATCGGCGAACACAAAGTCGTCCGATCTTCGAAAACGACAACTGATCCTTGCGTGTCGCGACATTGCGATCAATTCATTTTAAGGTTTCGACCCCGGTTGTCGCGCTGGTTTTCGAGATAATCGCGAATAACCGCAATCGCTCCCAAAATTTTCAAAGTACCGCGAGTTTTCAGAGTCCTTCCGCACCTTCGTCCGAACACAAATACGCCCGATCGTCGAAAACGACCACAGATCCTTGCGTGTTGCGACATTGCGATCAATTCATATTAAGGTTTCGACCCCGGTCGTCGCGCTGGTTTTCGAGATAATCGCGAATAACCCTAATCGCTCTCAAAATTTTCAAAGTACCGCGAGTTTTCAGAGTCCTTCCGCACCATCGGCGAACACAAAGTCGTCCGATCTTCGAAAACGACAACTGACCCTTGCGTGTCGCGGCATTGCGATCAATTCATTTTAAAGTTTCGACCCCGGTTGTCTCGCTGGTTTTCGAAGTAATCGCGAATATCCACAATCGCTCCCAATATTTTCAAAGTACCGCGAGTTTTCAGAGTCCTTCCGCACCATCGTCCGAACACAAAGTCGTCCGATTGTAGAAAACGACCACTGATCCTTGCGTGTCGCGGCATTGCGATCAATTCATATTAAGGTTTCGACCACAGCCCTCGTGCTGGTTCTCGAGAAAATCGCGAATAACCCTAATCGCTCCCAAAATTTTCATAGTACCGCGAGTGTTCAGAGTCCTTCCGCACCATCGGCGAACACAAAGTCGTCCGATCTTCGAAAACGACAACTGACCCTTGCGTGACGCGGCATTGCGATCAATTCATTTTAAAGTTTCGACCCCGGTTGTCTAGCTGGTTTTCGAAGTAATCGCGAATATCCACAATCGCTCCCAATATTTTCAAAGTACCGCGAGTTGTCAGAGTCCTTCCGCACCTTCGTCCGAACACAAATACGCCCGATCGTCGAAAACGACCACAGATCCTTGCGTGTTGCGACATTGCGATCAATTCATATTAAGGTTTCGACCCCGGTCATCGCGCTGGTTTTCGAGATAATCGCGAATAACCGCAATCGCTCCCAAAATTTTCAAAGTACCGCGAGTTTTCAGAGTCATTCCGCACCATCGGCGAACACAAAGTCGTCCGATCTTCGAAAACGACCACTGATCCTTGCGTGTGCGACATTGCGATCAATTCATATTAAGGTTTCGCCCAGGGCCCTCGCGCTGGTTTCCGAGATAATCGCGAATAACCCAAATCGCTACCAAAATTTTCTAAGTACCGCGAGTTTTCAGAGTCCTTCCGCACCATCGTCCGAACACAAAGTCGCCCGATCGTCGAAAACGACCACTGATCCTTGCGTGTTGCGACATTGCGATCAATTCATATTAAGGTTTCGACCCCGGTCATCGCGCTGGTTTTCGAGATAATCGCGAATAACCGCAATCGCTCCCAAAATTTTCAAAGTACCGCGAGTTTTCAGAGTTATTCCGCACCATCGGCGAACACAAAGTCGTCCGATCTTCGAAAACGACCACTGATCCTTGCGTGTGCGACATTGCGATCAATTCATATTAAGGTTTCGCCCAGGGCCCTCGCGCTGGTTTCCGAGATAATCGCGAATAACCCAAATCGCTACCAAAATTTTCTAAGTACCGCGAGTTTTCAGAGTCCTTCCGCACCATCGTCCGAACACAAAGTCGCCCGATCGTCGAAAACGACCACTGATCCTTGCGTGTTGCGACATTGCGATCAATTCATATTAAGGTTTCGACCACGGTCGTCGCGCTGGTTTTCGAGATAATCGCGAATAACCCTAATCGCTCCCAAAATTTTCAAAGTACCGCGAGTTTTCAGAGTCCTTCCGCACCATCGGCGAACACAAAGTCGTCCGATCTTCGAAAACGACAACTGATCCTTGCGTGTCGCGACATTGCGATCAATTCATTTTAAGGTTTCGACCCCGGTTGTCGCGCTGGTTTTCGAGATAATCGCGAATAACCCTAATCGCTCCCAAAATTTTCAAAGTACCGCGAGTTTTCAGAGTCCTTCCGCACCTTCGGCGAACACAAAGTCGTCCGATCTTCGAAAACGACCACTGATCCTTGCGTGTGCGACATTGCGATCAATTCATATTAAGGTTTCGCCCAGGGCCCTCGCGCTGGTTTCCGAGATAATCGCGAATAACCCAAATCGCTACCAAAATTTTCTAAGTACCGCGAGTTTTCAGAGTCCTTCCGCACCATCGTCCGAACACAAAGTCGCCCGATCGTCGAAAACGACCACTGATCCTTGCGTGTTGCGACATTGCGATCAATTCATATTAAGGTTTCGACCACGGTCGTCGCGCTGGTTTTCGAGATAATCGCGAATAACCCTAATCGCTCCCAAAATTTTCAAAGTACCGCGAGTTTTCAGAGTCCTTCCGCACCATCGGCGAACACAAAGTCGTCCGATCTTCGAAAACGACAACTGATCCTTGCGTGTCGCGACATTGCGATCAATTCATTTTAAGGTTTCGACCCCGGTTGTCGCGCTGGTTTTCGAGATAATCGCGAATAACCGCAATCGCTCCCAAAATTTTCAAAGTACCGCGAGTTTTCAGAGTCCTTCCGCACCTTCGTCCGAACACAAATACGCCCGATCGTCGAAAACGACCACAGATCCTTGCGTGTTGCGACATTGCGATCAATTCATATTAAGGTTTCGACCCCGGTCGTCGCGCTGGTTTTCGAGATAATCGCGAATAACCGCAATCGCTCCCAAAATTTTCAAAGTACCGCGAGTTTTCAGAGTCCTTCCGCACCATCGGCGAACACAAAGTCGTCCGATCTTCGAAAACGACAACTGATCCTTGCGTGTCGCGGCATTGCGATCAATTCATTTTAAAGTTTCGACCCCGGTTGACTCGCTGGTTTTCGAAGTAATCGCGAATATCCACAATCGCTCCCAATATTTTCAAAGTACCGCGAGTTGTCAGAGTCTTTCCGCACCTTCGTCCGAACACAAAGACGCCCGATCGTCGAAAACGACCACAGATCCTTGCGTGTTGCGACATTGCGATCAATTCATATTAAGGTTTCGACCCCGGTTGTCGCGCTGGTTTTCGAGATAATCGCGAATAACCGCAATCGCTCCCAAAATTTTCAAAGTACCGCGAGTTTTCAGAGTCATTCCGCACCATCGGCGAACACAAAGTCGTCCGATCTTCGAAAACGACCACTGATCCTTGCGTGTGCGACATTGCGATCAATTCATATTAAGGTTTCGACCAGGGCCCTCGCGCTGGTTTCCGAGATAATCGCGAATAACCCAAATCGCTCCCAAAATTTTCTAAGTACCGCGAGTTTTCAGAGTCCTTCCGCACCATCGTCCGGACACAAAGTCGCCCGATCGTCGAAAACGACCACTGATCCTTGCGTGTTGCGACATTGCGATCAATTCATATTAAGGTTTCGACCACGGTCGTCGCGCTGGTTTTCGAGATAATCGCGAATAACCCTAATCGCTCCCAAAATTTTCAAAGTACCGCGAGTTTTCAGAGTCCTTCCGCACCATCGGCGAACACAAAGTCGTCCAATCTTCGAAAACGACAACTGATCCTTGCGTGTCGCGACATTGCGATCAATTCATTTTAAGGTTTCGACCCCGGTTGTCGCGCTGGTTTTCGAGATAATCGCGAATAACCGCAAGCGCTCCCAAAATTTTCAAAGTACCGCGAGTTTTCAGAGTCCTTCCGCACCTTCGTCCGAACACAAATACGCCCGATCGTCGAAAACGACCACAGATCCTTGCGTGTTGCGACATTGCGATCAATTCATATTAAGGTTTCGACCCCGGTCGTCGCGCTGGTTTTCGAGATAATCGCGAATAACCCTAATCGCTCCCAAAATTTTCAAAGTACCGCGAGTTTTCAGAGTCCTTCCGCACCATCGGCGAACACAAAGTCGTCCGATCTTCGAAAACGACAACTGACCCTTGCGTGACGCGGCATTGCGATCAATTCATTTTAAAGTTTCGACCCCGGTTGTCTAGCTGGTTTTCGAAGTAATCGCGAATATCCACAATCGCTCCCAATATTTTCAAAGTACCGCGAGTTGTCAGAGTCCTTCCGCACATTCGTCCGAACACAAATACGCCCGATCGTCGAAAACGACCACAGATCCTTGCGTGTTGCGACATTGCGATCAATTCATATTAAGGTTTCGACCCCGGTCATCGCGCTGGTTTTCGAGATAATCGCGAATAACCGCAATCGCTCCCAAAATTTTCAAAGTACCGCGAGTTTTCAGAGTCATTCCGCACCATCGGCGAACACAAAGTCGTCCGATCTTCGAAAACGACCACTGATCCTTGCGTGTGCGACATTGCGATCAATTCATATTAAGGTTTCGCCCAGGGCCCTCGCGCTGGTTTCCGAGATAATCGCGAATAACCCAAATCGCTACCAAAATTTTCTAAGTACCGCGAGTTTTCAGAGTCCTTCCGCACCATCGTCCGAACACAAAGTCGCCCGATCGTCGAAAACGACCACTGATCCTTGCGTGTTGCGACATTGCGATCAATTCATATTAAGGTTTCGACCCCGGTCATCGCGCTGGTTTTCGAGATAATCGCGAATAACCGCAATCGCTCCCAAAATTTTCAAAGTACCGCGAGTTTTCAGAGTCATTCCGCACCATCGGCGAACACAAAGTCGTCCGATCTTCGAAAACGACCACTGATCCTTGCGTGTGCGACATTGCGATCAATTCATATTAAGGTTTCGCCCAGGGCCCTCGCGCTGGTTTCCGAGATAATCGCGAATAACCCAAATCGCTACCAAAATTTTCTAAGTACCGCGAGTTTTCAGAGTCCTTCCGCACCATCGTCCGAACACAAAGTCGCCCGATCGTCGAAAACGACCACTGATCCTTGCGTGTTGCGACATTGCGATCAATTCATATTAAGGTTTCGACCACGGTCGTCGCGCTGGTTTTCGAGATAATCGCGAATAACCCTAATCGCTCCCAAAATTTTCAAAGTACCGTGAGTTTTCAGAGTCTTTCCGCACCATCGGCGAACACAAAGTCGTCCGATCTTCGAAAACGACAACTGATCCTTGCGTGTCGCGACATTGCGATCAATTCATTTTAAGGTTTCGACCCCGGTTGTCGCGCTGGTTTTCGAGATAATCGCGAATAACCGCAATCGCTCCCAAAATTTTCAAAGTACCGCGAGTTTTCAGAGTCCTTCCGCACCTTCGTCCGAACACAAATACGCCCGATCGTCGAAAACGACCACAGATCCTTGCGTGTTGCGACATTGCGATCAATTCATATTAAGGTTTCGACCCCGGTCGTCGCGCTGGTTTTCGAGATAATCGCGAATAACCCTAATCGCTCTCAAAATTTTCAAAGTACCGCGAGTTTTCAGAGTCCTTCCGCACCATCGGCGAACACAAAGTCGTCCGATCTTCGAAAACGACAACTGACCCTTGCGTGTCGCGGCATTGCGATCAATTCATTTTAAAGTTTCGACCCCGGTTGTCTCGCTGGTTTTCGAAGTAATCGCGAATATCCACAATCGCTCCCAATATTTTCAAAGTACCGCGAGTTTTCAGAGTCCTTCCGCACCATCGTCCGAACACAAAGTCGTCCGATTGTAGAAAACGACCACTGATCCTTGCGTGTCGCGGCATTGCGATCAATTCATATTAAGGTTTCGACCACAGCCCTCGTGCTGGTTCTCGAGAAAATCGCGAATAACCCTAATCGCTCCCAAAATTTTCATAGTACCGCGAGTGTTCAGAGTCCTTCCGCACCATCGGCGAACACAAAGTCGTCCGATCTTCGAAAACGACAACTGACCCTTGCGTGACGCGGCATTGCGATCAATTCATTTTAAAGTTTCGACCCCGGTTGTCTAGCTGGTTTTCGAAGTAATCGCGAATATCCACAATCGCTCCCAATATTTTCAAAGTACCGCGAGTTGTCAGAGTCCTTCCGCACCTTCGTCCGAACACAAATACGCCCGATCGTCGAAAACGACCACAGATCCTTGCGTGTTGCGACATTGCGATCAATTCATATTAAGGTTTCGACCCCGGTCATCGCGCTGGTTTTCGAGATAATCGCGAATAACCGCAATCGCTCCCAAAATTTTCAAAGTACCGCGAGTTTTCAGAGTCATTCCGCACCATCGGCGAACACAAAGTCGTCCGATCTTCGAAAACGACCACTGATCCTTGCGTGTGCGACATTGCGATCAATTCATATTAAGGTTTCGCCCAGGGCCCTCGCGCTGGTTTCCGAGATAATCGCGAATAACCCAAATCGCTACCAAAATTTTCTAAGTACCGCGAGTTTTCAGAGTCCTTCCGCACCATCGTCCGAACACAAAGTCGCCCGATCGTCGAAAACGACCACTGATCCTTGCGTGTTGCGACATTGCGATCAATTCATATTAAGGTTTCGACCCCGGTCATCGCGCTGGTTTTCGAGATAATCGCGAATAACCGCAATCGCTCCCAAAATTTTCAAAGTACCGCGAGTTTTCAGAGTTATTCCGCACCATCGGCGAACACAAAGTCGTCCGATCTTCGAAAACGACCACTGATCCTTGCGTGTGCGACATTGCGATCAATTCATATTAAGGTTTCGCCCAGGGCCCTCGCGCTGGTTTCCGAGATAATCGCGAATAACCCAAATCGCTACCAAAATTTTCTAAGTACCGCGAGTTTTCAGAGTCCTTCCGCACCATCGTCCGAACACAAAGTCGCCCGATCGTCGAAAACGACCACTGATCCTTGCGTGTTGCGACATTGCGATCAATTCATATTAAGGTTTCGACCACGGTCGTCGCGCTGGTTTTCGAGATAATCGCGAATAACCCTAATCGCTCCCAAAATTTTCAAAGTACCGCGAGTTTTCAGAGTCCTTCCGCACCTTCGGCGAACACAAAGTCGTCCGATCTTCGAAAACGACCACTGATCCTTGCGTGTGCGACATTGCGATCAATTCATATTAAGGTTTCGCCCAGGGCCCTCGCGCTGGTTTCCGAGATAATCGCGAATAACCCAAATCGCTACCAAAATTTTCTAAGTACCGCGAGTTTTCAGAGTCCTTCCGCACCATCGTCCGAACACAAAGTCGCCCGATCGTCGAAAACGACCACTGATCCTTGCGTGTTGCGACATTGCGATCAATTCATATTAAGGTTTCGACCCCGGTCATCGCGCTGGTTTTCGAGATAATCGCGAATAACCGCAATCGCTCCCAAAATTTTCAAAGTACCGCGAGTTTTCAGAGTCATTCCGCACCATCGGCGAACACAAAGTCGTCCGATCTTCGAAAACGACCACTGATCCTTGCGTGTGCGACATTGCGATCAATTCATATTAAGGTTTCGCCCAGGGCCCTCGCGCTGGTTTCCGAGATAATCGCGAATAACCCAAATCGCTACCAAAATTTTCTAAGTACCGCGAGTTTTCAGAGTCCTTCCGCACCATCGTCCGAACACAAAGTCGCCCGATCGTCGAAAACGACCACTGATCCTTGCGTGTTGCGACATTGCGATCAATTCATATTAAGGTTTCGACCACGGTCGTCGCGCTGGTTTTCGAGATAATCGCGAATAACCCTAATCGCTCCCAAAATTTTCAAAGTACCGCGAGTTTTCAGAGTCCTTCCGCACCATCGGCGAACACAAAGTCGTCCGATCTTCGAAAACGACAACTGATCCTTGCGTGTCGCGACATTGCGATCAATTCATTTTAAGGTTTCGACCCCGGTTGTCGCGCTGGTTTTCGAGATAATCGCGAATAACCGCAATCGCTCCCAAAATTTTCAAAGTACCGCGAGTTTTCAGAGTCCTTCCGCACCTTCGTCCGAACACAAATACGCCCGATCGTCGAAAACGACCACAGATCCTTGCGTGTTGCGACATTGCGATCAATTCATATTAAGGTTTCGACCCCGGTCGTCGCGCTGGTTTTCGAGATAATCGCGAATAACCGCAATCGCTCCCAAAATTTTCAAAGTACCGCGAGTTTTCAGAGTCCTTCCGCACCATCGGCGAACACAAAGTCGTCCGATCTTCGAAAACGACAACTGATCCTTGCGTGTCGCGGCATTGCGATCAATTCATTTTAAAGTTTCGACCCCGGTTGACTCGCTGGTTTTCGAAGTAATCGCGAATATCCACAATCGCTCCCAATATTTTCAAAGTACCGCGAGTTGTCAGAGTCTTTCCGCACCTTCGTCCGAACACAAAGACGCCCGATCGTCGAAAACGACCACAGATCCTTGCGTGTTGCGACATTGCGATCAATTCATATTAAGGTTTCGACCCCGGTTGTCGCGCTGGTTTTCGAGATAATCGCGAATAACCGCAATCGCTCCCAAAATTTTCAAAGTACCGCGAGTTTTCAGAGTCATTCCGCACCATCGGCGAACACAAAGTCGTCCGATCTTCGAAAACGACCACTGATCCTTGCGTGTGCGACATTGCGATCAATTCATATTAAGGTTTCGACCAGGGCCCTCGCGCTGGTTTCCGAGATAATCGCGAATAACCCAAATCGCTCCCAAAATTTTCTAAGTACCGCGAGTTTTCAGAGTCCTTCCGCACCATCGTCCGGACACAAAGTCGCCCGATCGTCGAAAACGACCACTGATCCTTGCGTGTTGCGACATTGCGATCAATTCATATTAAGGTTTCGACCACGGTCGTCGCGCTGGTTTTCGAGATAATCGCGAATAACCCTAATCGCTCCCAAAATTTTCAAAGTACCGCGAGTTTTCAGAGTCCTTCCGCACCATCGGCGAACACAAAGTCGTCCGATCTTCGAAAACGACAACTGATCCTTGCGTGTCGCGACATTGCGATCAATTCATTTTAAGGTTTCGACCCCGGTTGTCGCGCTGGTTTTCGAGATAATCGCGAATAACCGCAAGCGCTCCCAAAATTTTCAAAGTACCGCGAGTTTTCAGAGTCCTTCCGCACCTTCGTCCGAACACAAATACGCCCGATCGTCGAAAACGACCACAGATCCTTGCGTGTTGCGACATTGCGATCAATTCATATTAAGGTTTCGACCCCGGTCGTCGCGCTGGTTTTCGAGATAATCGCGAATAACCCTAATCGCTCCCAAAATTTTCAAAGTACCGCGAGTTTTCAGAGTCCTTCCGCACCATCGGCGAACACAAAGTCGTCCGATCTTCGAAAACGACAACTGACCCTTGCGTGACGCGGCATTGCGATCAATTCATTTTAAAGTTTCGACCCCGGTTGTCTAGCTGGTTTTCGAAGTAATCGCGAATATCCACAATCGCTCCCAATATTTTCAAAGTACCGCGAGTTGTCAGAGTCCTTCCGCACATTCGTCCGAACACAAATACGCCCGATCGTCGAAAACGACCACAGATCCTTGCGTGTTGCGACATTGCGATCAATTCATATTAAGGTTTCGACCCCGGTCATCGCGCTGGTTTTCGAGATAATCGCGAATAACCGCAATCGCTCCCAAAATTTTCAAAGTACCGCGAGTTTTCAGAGTCATTCCGCACCATCGGCGAACACAAAGTCGTCCGATCTTCGAAAACGACCACTGATCCTTGCGTGTGCGACATTGCGATCAATGCATATTAAGGTTTCGCCCAGGGCCCTCGCGCTGGTTTCCGAGATAATCGCGAATAACCCAAATCGCTACCAAAATTTTCTAAGTACCGCGAGTTTTCAGAGTCCTTCCGCACCATCGTCCGAACACAAAGTCGCCCGATCGTCGAAAACGACCACTGATCCTTGCGTGTTGCGACATTGCGATCAATTCATATTAAGGTTTCGACCCCGGTCATCGCGCTGGTTTTCGAGATAATCGCGAATAACCGCAATCGCTCCCAAAATTTTCAAAGTACCGCGAGTTTTCAGAGTCATTCCGCACCATCGGCGAACACAAAGTCGTCCGATCTTCGAAAACGACCACTGATCCTTGCGTGTGCGACATTGCGATCAATTCATATTAAGGTTTCGCCCAGGGCCCTCGCGCTGGTTTCCGAGATAATCGCGAATAACCCAAATCGCTACCAAAATTTTCTAAGTACCGCGAGTTTTCAGAGTCCTTCCGCACCATCGTCCGAACACAAAGTCGCCCGATCGTCGAAAACGACCACTGATCCTTGCGTGTTGCGACATTGCGATCAATTCATATTAAGGTTTCGACCACGGTCGTCGCGCTGGTTTTCGAGATAATCGCGAATAACCCTAATCGCTCCCAAAATTTTCAAGTACCGTGAGTTTTCAGAGTCCTTCCGCACCATCGGCGAACACAAAGTCGTCCGATCTTCGAAAACGACAACTGATCCTTGCGTGTCGCGACATTGCGATCAATTCATTTTAAGGTTTCGACCCCGGTTGTCGCGCTGGTTTTCGAGATAATCGCGAATAACCGCAATCGCTCCCAAAATTTTCAAAGTACCGCGAGTTTTCAGAGTCCTTCCGCACCTTCGTCCGAACACAAATACGCCCGATCGTCGAAAACGACCACAGATCCTTGCGTGTTGCGACATTGCGATCAATTCATATTAAGGTTTCGACCCCGGTCGTCGCGCTGGTTTTCGAGATAATCGCGAATAACCCTAATCGCTCTCAAAATTTTCAAAGTACCGCGAGTTTTCAGAGTCCTTCCGCACCATCGGCGAACACAAAGTCGTCCGATCTTCGAAAACGACAACTGACCCTTGCGTGTCGCGGCATTGCGATCAATTCATTTTAAAGTTTCGACCCCGGTTGTCTCGCTGGTTTTCGAAGTAATCGCGAATATCCACAATCGCTCCCAATATTTTCAAAGTACCGCGAGTTTTCAGAGTCCTTCCGCACCATCGTCCGAACACAAAGTCGTCCGATTGTAGAAAACGACCACTGATCCTTGCGTGTCGCGGCATTGCGATCAATTCATATTAAGGTTTCGACCACAGCCCTCGTGCTGGTTCTCGAGAAAATCGCGAATAACCCTAATCGCTCCCAAAATTTTCATAGTACCGCGAGTGTTCAGAGTCCTTCCGCACCATCGGCGAACACAAAGTCGTCCGATCTTCGAAAACGACAACTGACCCTTGCGTGACGCGGCATTGCGATCAATTCATTTTAAAGTTTCGACCCCGGTTGTCTAGCTGGTTTTCGAAGTAATCGCGAATATCCACAATCGCTCCCAATATTTTCAAAGTACCGCGAGTTGTCAGAGTCCTTCCGCACCTTCGTCCGAACACAAATACGCCCGATCGTCGAAAACGACCACAGATCCTTGCGTGTTGCGACATTGCGATCAATTCATATTAAGGTTTCGACCCCGGTCATCGCGCTGGTTTTCGAGATAATCGCGAATAACCGCAATCGCTCCCAAAATTTTCAAAGTACCGCGAGTTTTCAGAGTCATTCCGCACCATCGGCGAACACAAAGTCGTCCGATCTTCGAAAACGACCACTGATCCTTGCGTGTGCGACATTGCGATCAATTCATATTAAGGTTTCGCCCAGGGCCCTCGCGCTGGTTTCCGAGATAATCGCGAATAACCCAAATCGCTACCAAAATTTTCTAAGTACCGCGAGTTTTCAGAGTCCTTCCGCACCATCGTCCGAACACAAAGTCGCCCGATCGTCGAAAACGACCACTGATCCTTGCGTGTTGCGACATTGCGATCAATTCATATTAAGGTTTCGACCCCGGTCATCGCGCTGGTTTTCGAGATAATCGCGAATAACCGCAATCGCTCCCAAAATTTTCAAAGTACCGCGAGTTTTCAGAGTTATTCCGCACCATCGGCGAACACAAAGTCGTCCGATCTTCGAAAACGACCACTGATCCTTGCGTGTGCGACATTGCGATCAATTCATATTAAGGTTTCGCCCAGGGCCCTCGCGCTGGTTTCCGAGATAATCGCGAATAACCCAAATCGCTACCAAAATTTTCTAAGTACCGCGAGTTTTCAGAGTCCTTCCGCACCATCGTCCGAACACAAAGTCGCCCGATCGTCGAAAACGACCACTGATCCTTGCGTGTTGCGACATTGCGATCAATTCATATTAAGGTTTCGACCACGGTCGTCGCGCTGGTTTTCGAGATAATCGCGAATAACCCTAATCGCTCCCAAAATTTTCAAAGTACCGCGAGTTTTCAGAGTCCTTCCGCACCATCGGCGAACACAAAGTCGTCCGATCTTCGAAAACGACAACTGATCCTTGCGTGTCGCGACATTGCGATCAATTCATTTTAAGGTTTCGACCCCGGTTGTCGCGCTGGTTTTCGAGATAATCGCGAATAACCGCAATCGCTCCCAAAATTTTCAAAGTACCGCGAGTTTTCAGAGTCCTTCCGCACCTTCGTCCGAACACAAATACGCCCGATCGTCGAAAACGACCACAGATCCTTGCGTGTTGCGACATTGCGATCAATTCATATTAAGGTTTCGACCCCGGTCGTCGCGCTGGTTTTCGAGATAATCGCGAATAACCGCAATCGCTCCCAAAATTTTCAAAGTACCGCGAGTTTTCAGAGTCCTTCCGCACCATCGGCGAACACAAAGTCGTCCGATCTTCGAAAACGACAACTGATCCTTGCGTGTCGCGGCATTGCGATCAATTCATTTTAAAGTTTCGACCCCGGTTGACTCGCTGGTTTTCGAAGTAATCGCGAATATCCACAATCGCTCCCAATATTTTCAAAGTACCGCGAGTTGTCAGAGTCTTTCCGCACCTTCGTCCGAACACAAAGACGCCCGATCGTCGAAAACGACCACAGATCCTTGCGTGTTGCGACATTGCGATCAATTCATATTAAGGTTTCGACCCCGGTTGTCGCGCTGGTTTTCGAGATAATCGCGAATAACCGCAATCGCTCCCAAAATTTACAAAGTACCGCGAGTTTTCAGAGTCATTCCGCACCATCGGCGAACACAAAGTCGTCCGATCTTCGAAAACGACCACTGATCCTTGCGTGTGCGACATTGCGATCAATTCATATTAAGGTTTCGACCAGGGCCCTCGCGCTGGTTTCCGAGATAATCGCGAATAACCCAAATCGCTCCCAAAATTTTCTAAGTACCGCGAGTTTTCAGAGTCCTTCCGCACCATCGTCCGGACACAAAGTCGCCCGATCGTCGAAAACGACCACTGATCCTTGCGTGTTGCGACATTGCGATCAATTCATATTAAGGTTTCGACCACGGTCGTCGCGCTGGTTTTCGAGATAATCGCGAATAACCCTAATCGCTCCCAAAATTTTCAAAGTACCGCGAGTTTTCAGAGTCCTTCCGCACCATCGGCGAACACAAAGTCGTCCGATCTTCGAAAACGACAACTGATCCTTGCGTGTCGCGACATTGCGATCAATTCATTTTAAGGTTTCGACCCCGGTTGTCGCGCTGGTTTTCGAGATAATCGCGAATAACCGCAAGCGCTCCCAAAATTTTCAAAGTACCGCGAGTTTTCAGAGTCCTTCCGCACCTTCGTCCGAACACAAATACGCCCGATCGTCGAAAACGACCACAGATCCTTGCGTGTTGCGACATTGCGATCAATTCATATTAAGGTTTCGACCCCGGTCGTCGCGCTGGTTTTCGAGATAATCGCGAATAACCCTAATCGCTCCCAAAATTTTCAAAGTACCGCGAGTTTTCAGAGTCCTTCCGCACCATCGGCGAACACAAAGTCGTCCGATCTTCGAAAACGACAACTGACCCTTGCGTGACGCGGCATTGCGATCAATTCATTTTAAAGTTTCGACCCCGGCTGTCTAGCTGGTTTTCGAAGTAATCGCGAATATCCACAATCGCTCCCAATATTTTCAAAGTACCGCGAGTTGTCAGAGTCCTTCCGCACCTTCGTCCGAACACAAATACGCCCGATCGTCGAAAACGACCACAGATCCTTGCGTGTTGCGACATTGCGATCAATTCATATTAAGGTTTCGACCCCGGTCATCGCGCTGGTTTTCGAGATAATCGCGAATAACCGCAATCGCTCCTAAAATTTTCAAAGTACCGCGAGTTTTCAGAGTCATTCCGCACCATCGGCGAACACAAAGTCGTCCGATCTTCGAAAACGACCACTGATCCTTGCGTGTGCGACATTGCGATCAATTCATATTAAGGTTTCGCCCAGGGCCCTCGCGCTGGTTTCCGAGATAATCGCGAATAACCCAAATCGCTACCAAAATTTTCTAAGTACCGCGAGTTTTCAGAGTCCTTCCGCACCATCGTCCGAACACAAAGTCGCCCGATCGTCGAAAACGACCACTGATCCTTGCGTGTTGCGACATTGCGATCAATTCATATTAAGGTTTCGACCACGGTCGTCGCGCTGGTTTTCGAGATAATCGCGAATAACCCTAATCGCTCCCAAAATTTTCAAAGTACCGCGAGTTTTCAGAGTCCTTCCGCACCATCGGCGAACACAAAGTCGTCCGATCTTCGAAAACGACAACTGATCCTTGCGTGTCGCGACATTGCGATCAATTCATTTTAAGGTTTCGACCCCGGTTGTCGCGCTGGTTTTCGAGATAATCGCGAATAACCGCAATCGCTCCCAAAATTTTCAAAGTACCGCGAGTTTTCAGAGTCCTTCCGCACCTTCGTCCGAACACAAATACGCCCGATCGTCGAAAACGACCACAGATCCTTGCGTGTTGCGACATTGCGATCAATTCATATTAAGGTTTCGACCCCGGTCGTCGCGCTGGTTTTCGAGATAATCGCGAATAACCCTAATCGCTCTCAAAATTTTCAAAGTACCGCGAGTTTTCAGAGTCCTTCCGCACCATCGGCGAACACAAAGTCGTCCGATCTTCGAAAACGACAACTGACCCTTGCGTGTCGCGGCATTGCGATCAATTCATTTTAAAGTTTCGACCCCGGTTGTCTCGCTGGTTTTCGAAGTAATCGCGAATATCCACAATCGCTCCCAATATTTTCAAAGTACCGCGAGTTTTCAGAGTCCTTCCGCACCATCGTCCGAACACAAAGTCGTCCGATTGTAGAAAACGACCACTGATCCTTGCGTGTCGCGGCATTGCGATCAATTCATATTAAGGTTTCGACCACAGCCCTCGTGCTGGTTCTCGAGAAAATCGCGAATAACCCTAATCGCTCCCAAAATTTTCATAGTACCGCGAGTGTTCAGAGTCCTTCCGCACCATCGGCGAACACAAAGTCGTCCGATCTTCGAAAACGACAACTGATCCTTGCGTGTCGCGGCATTGCGATCAATTCATTTTAAAGTTTCGACCCCGGTTGACTCGCTGGTTTTCGAAGTAATCGCGAATATCCACAATCGCTCCCAATATTTTCAAAGTACCGCGAGTTGTCAGAGTCTTTCCGCACCTTCGTCCGAACACAAAGACGCCCGATCGTCGAAAACGACCACAGATCCTTGCGTGTTGCGACATTGCGATCAATTCATATTAAGGTTTCGACCCCGGTTGTCGCGCTGGTTTTCGAGATAATCGCGAATAACCGCAATCGCTCCCAAAATTTTCAAAGTACCGCGAGTTTTCAGAGTCCTTCCGCACCATCGTCCGAACACAAAGTCGTCCGATTGTAGGAAACGACCACTGATCCTTGCGTGTCGCGGCATTGCGATCAATTCATATTAAGGTTTCGACCACAGCCCTCGTGCTGGTTCTCGAGAAAATCGCGAATAACCATAATCGCTCCCAAAATTTTCATAGTACCGCGAGTGTTCAGAGTCCTTCCGCACCATCGGCGAACACAAAGTCGCCCGATCGTCGAAAACGACCACTGACCCTTGCGTGTCGCGGCATTGCGATCAATTCATTTTAAAGTTTCGACCCCGGTTGTCTAGCTGGTTTTCGAAGTAATCGCGAATATCCACAATCGCTCCCAATATTTTCAAAGTACCGCGAGTTGTCAGAGTCATTCCGCACCATCGGCGAACACAAAGTCGTCCGATCTTCGAAAACGACCACTGATCCTTGCGTGTGCGACATTGCGATCAATTCATATTAAGGTTTCGACCAGGGCCCTCGCGCTGGTTTTCGAGATAATCGCGAATAACCCAAATCGCTCCCAAAATTTTCTAAGTACCGCGAGTTTTCAGATTCCTTCCGCACCATCGTCCGAACACAAAGTCGCCCGATCGTCGAAAACGACCACTGATCCTTGCGTGTTGCGACATTGCGATCAATTCATATTAAGGTTTCGACCACGGTCGTCGCGCCGGTTTTCGAGATAATCGCGAATAACCCTAATCGCTCCCAAAATTTTCAAAGTACCGCGAGTTTTCAGAGTCCTTCCGCACCATCGGCGAGCACAAAGTCGTCCGATCTTCGAAAACGACAACTGACCCTAGCGTGTCGCGGCATTGCGATCAATTCATTTTAAAGTTTCGACCCCGGTTGTCTCGCTGGTTTTCGAAGTAATCGCGAATATCCACAATCGCTCCCAATATTTTCAAAGTACCGCGAGTTGTCAGAGTCCTTCCGCACCTTCGTCCGAACACAAAGACGCCCGATCGTCAAAAACGACCACAGATCCTTGCGTGTTGCGACATTGCGATCAATTCATATTAAGGTTTCGACCCCGGTCGTCGCGCTGGTTTTCGAGATAATCGCGAATAACCGCAATCGCTCCCAAAATTTTTAAAGTACCGCGAGTTTTCAGAGTCATTCCGCACCATCGGCGAACACAAAGTCGTCCGATCTTCGAAAACGACCACTGATCCTTGCGTGTGCGACATTGCGGTCAATTCATTTTAAGGTTTCGACCCCGGTTGGCGCGCTGGTTTTCGAGATAATCGCGAATAACCGCAATCGCTCCCAAAATTTTCAAAGTACCGCGAGTGTTCAGAGTCCTTCCGCACCATCGGCGAACACAAAGTCGTCCGATCTTCGAAAACGACAACTGATCCTTGCGTGTCGCGGCATTGCGATCAATTCATTTTAAAGTTTCGACCCCGGTTGTCGCGCTGGTTTTTGAGGTAATCGCGAATATCCACAATCGCTCCCAATATTTTCAAAGTACCGCGAGTTGTTAGAGTCCTTCCGCACCTTCGTCCGAACACAAAGACGCCCGATCGTCGAAAACGACCACAGATCCTTGCGTGTTGCGACATTGCGATCAATTCATATTAAGGTTTCGACCACGGTCGTCGCGCTGGTTTTCGAGATAATCGCGAATAACCCTAATCGCTCCCAAAATTTTCAAAGTACCGCGAGTGTTCAGAGTCCTTCCGCACCATCGGCGAACACAAAGTCGTCCGATCTTCGAAAACGACAACTGATCCTTGCGTGTCGCGACATTGCGATCAATTCATTTTAAGGTTTCGACCCCGGTTGTCGCGCTGGTTTTCGAGATAATCGCGAATAACCGCAATCGCTCCCAAAATTTTCAAAGTACCGCGAGTTTTCAGAGTCATTCCGCACCATCGGCGAACACAAAGTCGTCCGATCTTCGAAAACGACCACTGATCCTTGCGTGTGCGACATTGCGGTCAATTCATTTTAAGGTTTCGACCCCGGTTGGCGCGCTGGTTTTCGAGATAATCGCGAATAACCGCAATCGCTCCCAAAATTTTCAAAGTACCGCGAGTGTTCAGAGTCCTTCCGCACCATCGGCGAACACAAAGTCGTCCGATCTTCGAAAACGACAACTGATCCTTGCGTGTCGCGGCATTGCGATCAATTCATTTTAAAGTTTCGACCCCGGTTGTCGCGCTGGTTTTTGAGGTAATCGCGAATATCCACAATCGCTCCCAATATTTTCAAAGTACCGCGAGTTGTTAGAGTCCTTCCGCACCTTCGTCCGAACACAAAGACGCCCGATCGTCGAAAACGACCACAGATCCTTGCGTGTTGCGACATTGCGATCAATTCATATTAAGGTTTCGACCACGGTCGTCGCGCTGGTTTTCGAGATAATCGCGAATAACCCTAATCGCTCCCAAAATTTTCAAAGTACCGCGAGTGTTCAGAGTCCTTCCGCACCATCGGCGAACACAAAGTCGTCCGATCTTCGAAAACGACAACTGATCCTTGCGTGTCGCGACATTGCGATCAATTCATTTTAAGGTTTCGACCCCGGTTGTCGCGCTGGTTTTCGAGATAATCGCGAATAACCGCAATCGCTCCCAAAATTTTCAAAGTACCGCGAGTTTTCAGAGTCATTCTGCACCATCGGCGAACACAAAGTCGTCCGATCTTCGAAAACGACAACTGACCCTTGCGTGTCGCGGCATTGCGATCAATTCATTTTAAAGTTTCGACCCCGGTTGACTCGCTGGTTTTCGAAGTAATCGCGAATATCCACAATCGCTCCCAATATTTTCAAAGTACCGCGAGTTGTCAGAGTCTTTCCGCACCTTCGTCCGAACACAAAGACGCCCGATCGTCGAAAGCGACCACAGATCCTTGCGTGTTGCGACATTGCGATCAATTCATATTAAGGTTTCGACCCCGGTTGTCGCGCTGGTTTTCGAGATAATCGCGAATAACCGCAATCGCTCCCAAAATTTTCAAAGTACCGCGAGTTTTCAGAGTCCTTCCGCACCATCGTCCGAACACAAAGTCGTCCGATTGTAGGAAACGACCACTGATCCTTGCGTGTCGCGGCATTGCGATCAATTCATATTAAGGTTTCGACCACAGCCCTCGTGCTGGTTCTCGAGAAAATCGCGAATAACCATAATCGCTCCCAAAATTTTCATAGTACCGCGAGTGTTCAGAGTCCTTCCGCACCATCGGCGAACACAAAGTCGCCCGATCGTCGAAAACGACCACTGACCCTTGCGTGTCGCGGCATTGCGATCAATTCATTTTAAAGTTTCGACCCCGGTTGTCTAGCTGGTTTTCGAAGTAATCGCGAATATCCACAATCGCTCCCAATATTTTCAAAGTACCGCGAGTTGTCAGAGTCATTCCGCACCATCGGCGAACACAAAGTCGTCCGATCTTCGAAAACGACCACTGATCCTTGCGTGTGCGACATTGCGATCAATTCATATTAAGGTTTCGACCAGGGCCCTCGCGCTGGTTTTCGAGATAATCGCGAATAACCCAAATCGCTCCCAAAATTTTCTAAGTACCGCGAGTTTTCAGATTCCTTCCGCACCATCGTCCGAACACAAAGTCGCCCGATCGTCGAAAACGACCACTGATCCTTGCGTGTTGCGACATTGCGATCAATTCATATTAAGGTTTCGACCACGGTCGTCGCGCCGGTTTTCGAGATAATCGCGAATAACCCTAATCGCTCCCAAAATTTTCAAAGTACCGCGAGTTTTCAGAGTCCTTCCGCACCATCGGCGAGCACAAAGTCGTCCGATCTTCGAAAACGACAACTGACCCTAGCGTGTCGCGGCATTGCGATCAATTCATTTTAAAGTTTCGACCCCGGTTGTCTCGCTGGTTTTCGAAGTAATCGCGAATATCCACAATCGCTCCCAATATTTTCAAAGTACCGCGAGTTGTCAGAGTCCTTCCGCACCTTCGTCCGAACACAAAGACGCCCGATCGTCAAAAACGACCACAGATCCTTGCGTGTTGCGACATTGCGATCAATTCATATTAAGGTTTCGACCCCGGTCGTCGCGCTGGTTTTCGAGATAATCGCGAATAACCGCAATCGCTCCCAAAATTTTCAAAGTACCGCGAGTTTTCAGAGTCATTCCGCACCATCGGCGAACACAAAGTCGTCCGATCTTCGAAAACGACCACTGATCCTTGCGTGTGCGACATTGCGGTCAATTCATTTTAAGGTTTCGACCCCGGTTGGCGCGCTGGTTTTCGAGATAATCGCGAATAACCGCAATCGCTCCCAAAATTTTCAAAGTACCGCGAGTGTTCAGAGTCCTTCCGCACCATCGGCGAACACAAAGTCGTCCGATCTTCGAAAACGACAACTGATCCTTGCGTGTCGCGGCATTGCGATCAATTCATTTTAAAGTTTCGACCCCGGTTGTCGCGCTGGTTTTTGAGGTAATCGCGAATATCCACAATCGCTCCCAATATTTTCAAAGTACCGCGAGTTGTTAGAGTCCTTCCGCACCTTCGTCCGAACACAAAGACGCCCGATCGTCGAAAACGACCACAGATCCTTGCGTGTTGCGACATTGCGATCAATTCATATTAAGGTTTCGACCACGGTCGTCGCGCTGGTTTTCGAGATAATCGCGAATAACCCTAATCGCTCCCAAAATTTTCAAAGTACCGCGAGTGTTCAGAGTCCTTCCGCACCATCGGCGAACACAAAGTCGTCCGATCTTCGAAAACGACAACTGATCCTTGCGTGTCGCGACATTGCGATCAATTCATTTTAAGGTTTCGACCCCGGTTGTCGCGCTGGTTTTCGAGATAATCGCGAATAACCGCAATCGCTCCCAAAATTTTCAAAGTACCGCGAGTTTTCAGAGTCATTCTGCACCATCGGCGAACACAAAGTCGTCCGATCTTCGAAAACGACAACTGACCCTTGCGTGTCGCGGCATTGCGATCAATTCATTTTAAAGTTTCGACCCCGGTTGACTCGCTGGTTTTCGAAGTAATCGCGAATATCCACAATCGCTCCCAATATTTTCAAAGTACCGCGAGTTGTCAGAGTCTTTCCGCACCTTCGTCCGAACACAAAGACGCCCGATCGTCGAAAGCGACCACAGATCCTTGCGTGTTGCGACATTGCGATCAATTCATATTAAGGTTTCGACCCCGGTTGTCGCGCTGGTTTTCGAGATAATCGCGAATAACCGCAATCGCTCCCAAAATTTTCAAAGTACCGCGAGTTTTCAGAGTCCTTCCGCACCATCGTCCGAACACAAAGTCGTCCGATTGTAGGAAACGACCACTGATCCTTGCGTGTCGCGGCATTGCGATCAATTCATATTAAGGTTTCGACCACAGCCCTCGTGCTGGTTCTCGAGAAAATCGCGAATAACCATAATCGCTCCCAAAATTTTCATAGTACCGCGAGTGTTCAGAGTCCTTCCGCACCATCGGCGAACACAAAGTCGCCCGATCGTCGAAAACGACCACTGACCCTTGCGTGTCGCGGCATTGCGATCAATTCATTTTAAAGTTTCGACCCCGGTTGTCTAGCTGGTTTTCGAAGTAATCGCGAATATCCACAATCGCTCCCAATATTTTCAAAGTACCGCGAGTTGTCAGAGTCATTCCGCACCATCGGCGAACACAAAGTCGTCCGATCTTCGAAAACGACCACTGATCCTTGCGTGTGCGACATTGCGATCAATTCATATTAAGGTTTCGACCAGGGCCCTCGCGCTGGTTTTCGAGATAATCGCGAATAACCCAAATCGCTCCCAAAATTTTCTAAGTACCGCGAGTTTTCAGATTCCTTCCGCACCATCGTCCGAACACAAAGTCGCCCGATCGTCGAAAACGACCACTGATCCTTGCGTGTTGCGACATTGCGATCAATTCATATTAAGGTTTCGACCACGGTCGTCGCGCCGGTTTTCGAGATAATCGCGAATAACCCTAATCGCTCCCAAAATTTTCAAAGTACCGCGAGTTTTCAGAGTCCTTCCGCACCATCGGCGAGCACAAAGTCGTCCGATCTTCGAAAACGACAACTGACCCTAGCGTGTCGCGGCATTGCGATCAATTCATTTTAAAGTTTCGACCCCGGTTGTCTCGCTGGTTTTCGAAGTAATCGCGAATATCCACAATCGCTCCCAATATTTTCAAAGTACCGCGAGTTGTCAGAGTCCTTCCGCACCTTCGTCCGAACACAAAGACGCCCGATCGTCAAAAACGACCACAGATCCTTGCGTGTTGCGACATTGCGATCAATTCATATTAAGGTTTCGACCCCGGTCGTCGCGCTGGTTTTCGAGATAATCGCGAATAACCGCAATCGCTCCCAAAATTTTCAAAGTACCGCGAGTTTTCAGAGTCATTCCGCACCATCGGCGAACACAAAGTCGTCCGATCTTCGAAAACGACCACTGATCCTTGCGTGTGCGACATTGCGGTCAATTCATTTTAAGGTTTCGACCCCGGTTGGCGCGCTGGTTTTCGAGATAATCGCGAATAACCGCAATCGCTCCCAAAATTTTCAAAGTACCGCGAGTGTTCAGAGTCCTTCCGCACCATCGGCGAACACAAAGTCGTCCGATCTTCGAAAACGACAACTGATCCTTGCGTGTCGCGGCATTGCGATCAATTCATTTTAAAGTTTCGACCCCGGTTGTCGCGCTGGTTTTTGAGGTAATCGCGAATATCCACAATCGCTCCCAATATTTTCAAAGTACCGCGAGTTGTTAGAGTCCTTCCGCACCTTCGTCCGAACACAAAGACGCCCGATCGTCGAAAACGACCACAGATCCTTGCGTGTTGCGACATTGCGATCAATTCATATTAAGGTTTCGACCACGGTCGTCGCGCTGGTTTTCGAGATAATCGCGAATAACCCTAATCGCTCCCAAAATTTTCAAAGTACCGCGAGTGTTCAGAGTCCTTCCGCACCATCGGCGAACACAAAGTCGTCCGATCTTCGAAAACGACAACTGATCCTTGCGTGTCGCGACATTGCGATCAATTCATTTTAAGGTTTCGACCCCGGTTGTCGCGCTGGTTTTCGAGATAATCGCGAATAACCGCAATCGCTCCCAAAATTTTCAAAGTACCGCGAGTTTTCAGAGTCATTCTGCACCATCGGCGAACACAAAGTCGTCCGATCTTCGAAAACGACAACTGACCCTTGCGTGTCGCGGCATTGCGATCAATTCATTTTAAAGTTTCGACCCCGGTTGACTCGCTGGTTTTCGAAGTAATCGCGAATATCCACAATCGCTCCCAATATTTTCAAAGTACCGCGAGTTGTCAGAGTCTTTCCGCACCTTCGTCCGAACACAAAGACGCCCGATCGTCGAAAGCGACCACAGATCCTTGCGTGTTGCGACATTGCGATCAATTCATATTAAGGTTTCGACCCCGGTTGTCGCGCTGGTTTTCGAGATAATCGCGAATAACCGCAATCGCTCCCAAAATTTTCAAAGTACCGCGAGTTTTCAGAGTCCTTCCGCACCATCGTCCGAACACAAAGTCGTCCGATTGTAGGAAACGACCACTGATCCTTGCGTGTCGCGGCATTGCGATCAATTCATATTAAGGTTTCGACCACAGCCCTCGTGCTGGTTCTCGAGAAAATCGCGAATAACCATAATCGCTCCCAAAATTTTCATAGTACCGCGAGTGTTCAGAGTCCTTCCGCACCATCGGCGAACACAAAGTCGCCCGATCGTCGAAAACGACCACTGACCCTTGCGTGTCGCGGCATTGCGATCAATTCATTTTAAAGTTTCGACCCCGGTTGTCTAGCTGGTTTTCGAAGTAATCGCGAATATCCACAATCGCTCCCAATATTTTCAAAGTACCGCGAGTTGTCAGAGTCATTCCGCACCATCGGCGAACACAAAGTCGTCCGATCTTCGAAAACGACCACTGATCCTTGCGTGTGCGACATTGCGATCAATTCATATTAAGGTTTCGACCAGGGCCCTCGCGCTGGTTTTCGAGATAATCGCGAATAACCCAAATCGCTCCCAAAATTTTCTAAGTACCGCGAGTTTTCAGATTCCTTCCGCACCATCGTCCGAACACAAAGTCGCCCGATCGTCGAAAACGACCACTGATCCTTGCGTGTTGCGACATTGCGATCAATTCATATTAAGGTTTCGACCACGGTCGTCGCGCCGGTTTTCGAGATAATCGCGAATAACCCTAATCGCTCCCAAAATTTTCAAAGTACCGCGAGTTTTCAGAGTCCTTCCGCACCATCGGCGAGCACAAAGTCGTCCGATCTTCGAAAACGACAACTGACCCTAGCGTGTCGCGGCATTGCGATCAATTCATTTTAAAGTTTCGACCCCGGTTGTCTCGCTGGTTTTCGAAGTAATCGCGAATATCCACAATCGCTCCCAATATTTTCAAAGTACCGCGAGTTGTCAGAGTCCTTCCGCACCTTCGTCCGAACACAAAGACGCCCGATCGTCAAAAACGACCACAGATCCTTGCGTGTTGCGACATTGCGATCAATTCATATTAAGGTTTCGACCCCGGTCGTCGCGCTGGTTTTCGAGATAATCGCGAATAACCGCAATCGCTCCCAAAATTTTCAAAGTACCGCGAGTTTTCAGAGTCATTCCGCACCATCGGCGAACACAAAGTCGTCCGATCTTCGAAAACGACCACTGATCCTTGCGTGTGCGACATTGCGGTCAATTCATTTTAAGGTTTCGACCCCGGTTGGCGCGCTGGTTTTCGAGATAATCGCGAATAACCGCAATCGCTCCCAAAATTTTCAAAGTACCGCGAGTGTTCAGAGTCCTTCCGCACCATCGGCGAACACAAAGTCGTCCGATCTTCGAAAACGACAACTGATCCTTGCGTGTCGCGGCATTGCGATCAATTCATTTTAAAGTTTCGACCCCGGTTGTCGCGCTGGTTTTTGAGGTAATCGCGAATATCCACAATCGCTCCCAATATTTTCAAAGTACCGCGAGTTGTTAGAGTCCTTCCGCACCTTCGTCCGAACACAAAGACGCCCGATCGTCGAAAACGACCACAGATCCTTGCGTGTTGCGACATTGCGATCAATTCATATTAAGGTTTCGACCACGGTCGTCGCGCTGGTTTTCGAGATAATCGCGAATAACCCTAATCGCTCCCAAAATTTTCAAAGTACCGCGAGTGTTCAGAGTCCTTCCGCACCATCGGCGAACACAAAGTCGTCCGATCTTCGAAAACGACAACTGATCCTTGCGTGTCGCGACATTGCGATCAATTCATTTTAAGGTTTCGACCCCGGTTGTCGCGCTGGTTTTCGAGATAATCGCGAATAACCGCAATCGCTCCCAAAATTTTCAAAGTACCGCGAGTTTTCAGAGTCATTCTGCACCATCGGCGAACACAAAGTCGTCCGATCTTCGAAAACGACAACTGACCCTTGCGTGTCGCGGCATTGCGATCAATTCATTTTAAAGTTTCGACCCCGGTTGACTCGCTGGTTTTCGAAGTAATCGCGAATATCCACAATCGCTCCCAATATTTTCAAAGTACCGCGAGTTGTCAGAGTCTTTCCGCACCTTCTTCCGAACACAAAGACGCCCGATCGTCGAAAACGACCACAGATCCTTGCGTGTTGCGACATTGCGATCAATTCATATTAAGGTTTCGACCCAGGTCGTCGCGCTGGTATTCGAGATAATCGCGAATAACCGCAATCGCTCCCAAAATTTTCAAAGTCCCGCGAGTTTTCAGAGTCCTTCCGCACCATCGGCGAACACAAAGTCGTCCGATCTTCGAAAACGACAACTGACCCTTGCGTGTCGCGGCATTGCGATCAATTCATTTTAAAGTTTCGATCCCGGTTGTCGCGCTGGTTTTTGAGGTAATCGCGAATATCCACAATCGCTCCCAATATTTTCAAAGTACCGCGAGTTGTCAGAGTCCTTCCGCACCTTCGTCCGAACACAAAGACGCCCGATCGTCGAAAACGACCACAGATCCTTGCGTGTTGCGACATTGCGATCAATTCATATTAAGGTTTCGACCCCGGTCGTCGCGCCGGTTTTCGAGATAATCGCGAATAACCCTAATCGCTCCCAAAATTTTCAAAGTACCGCGAGTTTTCAGAGTCATTCTGCACCATCGGCGAACACAAAGTCGTCCGATCTTCGAAAACGACAACTGACCCTTGCGTGTCGCGGCATTGCGATCAATTCATTTTAAAGTTTCGACCCCGGTTGACTCGCTGGTTTTCGAAGTAATCGCGAATATCCACAATCGCTCCCAATATTTTCAAAGTACCGCGAGTTGTCAGAGTCTTTCCGCACCTTCTTCCGAACACAAAGACGCCCGATCTTCGAAAACGACCACAGATCCTTGCGTGTTGCGACATTGCGATCAATTCATATTAAGGTTTCGACCCAGGTCGTCGCCCTGGTATTCGAGATAATCGCGAATAACCGCAATCGCTCCCAAAATTTTCAAAGTCCCGCGAGTTTTCAGAGTCCTTCCGCACCATCGGCGAACACAAAGTCGTCCGATCTTCGAAAACGACAACTGACCCTTGCGTGTCGCGGCATTGCGATCAATTCATTTTAAAGTTTCGATCCCGGTTGTCGCGCTGGTTTTTGAGGTAATCGCGAATATCCACAATCGCTCCCAATATTTTCAAAGTACCGCGAGTTGTCAGAGTCCTTCCGCACCTTCGTCCGAACACAAAGACGCCCGATCGTCGAAAACGACCACAGATCCTTGCGTGTTGCGACATTGCGATCAATTCATATTAAGGTTTCGACCCCGGTCGTCGCGCCGGTTTTCGAGATAATCGCGAATAACCCTAATCGCTCCCAAAATTTTCAAAGTACCGCGAGTTTTCAGAGTCCTTCCGCACCATCGGCGAACACAAAGTCGTCCGATCTTCGAAAACGACAACTGACCCTTGCGTGTCGCGGCATTGCGATCAATTCATTTTAAAGTTTCGACCCCGGTTGTCTAGCTGGTTTTCGAAGTAATCGCGAATATCCACAATCGCTCCCAATATTTTCAAAGTACCGCGAGTTGTCAGAGTCATTCCGCACCATCGGCGAACACAAAGTCGTCCGATCTTCGAAAACGACCACTGATCCTTGCGTGTGCGACATTGCGATCAATTCATATTAAGGTTTCGACCAGGGCCCTCGCGCTGGTTTTCGAGATAATCGCGAATAACCCAAATCGCTCCCAAAATTTTCTAAGTACCGCGAGTTTTCAGAGTCCTTCCGCACCATCGTCCGAACACAAAGTCGCCCGATCGTCGAAAACGACCACTGATCCTTGCGTGTTGCGACATTGCGATCAATTCATATTAAGGTTTCGACCACGGTCGTCGCGCTGGTTTTCGAGATAATCGCGAATAACCCTAATCGCTCCCAAAATTTTCAAAGTACCGCGAGTTTTCAGAGTCCTTCCGCACCATCGGCGAGCACAAAGTCGTCCGATCTTCGAAAACGACAACTGACCCTTGCGTGTCGCGGCATTGCGATCAATTCATTTTAAAGTTTCGACCCCGGTTGTCTCGCTGGTTTTCGAAGTAATCGCGAATATCCACAATCGCTCCCAATATTTTCAAAGTACCGCGAGTTGTCAGAGTCCTTCCGCACATTCGTCCGAACACAAAGACGCCCGATCGTCGAAAACGACCACAGATCCTTGCGTGACGCGACATTGCGATCAATTCATATTAAGGTTTCGACCCCGGTTGTCGCGCTGGTTTTCGAGATAATCGCGAATAACCGCAATCGCTCCCAAAATTTTCAAAGTACCGCGAGTTTTCAGAGTCCTTCCGCACCATCGTCCGAACACAAAGTCGTCCGATTGTAGGAAACGACCACTGATCCTTGCGTGTCGCGGCATTGCGATCAATTCATATTAAGGTTTCGACCACAGCCCTCGTGCTGGTTCTCGAGAAAATCGCGAATAACCATAATCGCTCCCAAAATTTTCATAGTACTGCGAGTGTTCAGAGTCCTTCCGCACCATCGGCGAACACAAAGTCGCCCGATCGTCGAAAACGACCACTGACCCTTGCGTGTCGCGGCATTGCGATCAATTCATTTTAAAGTTTCGACCCCGGTTGTCTAGCTGGTTTTCGAAGTAATCGCGAATATCCACAATCGCTCCCAATATTTTCAAAGTACCGCGAGTTGTCAGAGTCATTCCGCACCATCGGCGAACACAAAGTCGTCCGATCTTCGAAAACGACCACTGATCCTTGCGTGTGCGACATTGCGATCAATTCATATTAAGGTTTCGACCAGGGCCCTCGCGCTGGTTTTCGAGATAATCGCGAATAACCCAAATCGCTCCCAAAATTTTCTAAGTACCGCGAGTTTTCAGATTCCTTCCGCACCATCGTCCGAACACAAAGTCGCCCGATCGTCGAAAACGACCACTGATCCTTGCGTGTTGCGACATTGCGATCAATTCATATTAAGGTTTCGACCACGGTCGTCGCGCTGGTTTTCGAGATAATCGCGAATAACCCTAATCGCTCCCAAAATTTTCAAAGTACCACGAGTTTTCAGAGTCCTTCCGCACCATCGGCGAGCACAAAGTCGTCCGATCTTCGAAAACGACAACTGACCCTAGCGTGTCGCGGCATTGCGATCAATTCATTTTAAAGTTTCGACCCCGGTTGTCTCGCTGGTTTTCGAAGTAATCGCGAATATCCACAATCGCTCCCAATATTTTCAAAGTACCGCGAGTTGTCAGAGTCCTTCCGCACCTTCGTCCGAACACAAAGACGCCCGATCGTCAAAAACGACCACAGATCCTTGCGTGTTGCGACATTGCGATCAATTCATATTAAGGTTTCGACCCCGGTCGTCGCGCTGGTTTTCGAGATAATCGCGAATAACCGCAATCGCTCCCAAAATTTTCAAAGTACCGCGAGTTTTCAGAGTCATTCCGCACCATCGGCGAACACAAAGTCGTCCGATCTTCGAAAACGACCACTGATCCTTGCGTGTGCGACATTGCGGTCAATTCATTTTAAGGTTTCGACCCCGGTTGTCGCGCTGGTTTTCGAGATAATCGCGAATAACCGCAATCGCTCCCAAAATTTTCAAAGTACCGCGAGTGTTCAGAGTCCTTCCGCACCATCGGCGAACACAAAGTCGTCCGATCTTCGAAAACGACAACTGATCCTTGCGTGTCGCGGCATTGCGATCAATTCATTTTAAAGTTTCGACCCCGGTTGTCGCGCTGGTTTTTGAGGTAATCGCGAATATCCACAATCGCTCCCAATATTTTCAAAGTACCGCGAGTTGTTAGAGTCCTTCCGCACCTTCGTCCGAACACAAAGACGCCCGATCGTCGAAAACGACCACAGATCCTTGCGTGTTGCGACATTGCGATCAATTCATATTAAGGTTTCGACCACGGTCGTCGCGCTGGTTTTCGAGATAATCGCGAATAACCCTAATCGCTCCCAAAATTTTCAAAGTACCGCGAGTGTTCAGAGTCCTTCCGCACCATCGGCGAACACAAAGTCGTCCGATCTTCGAAAACGACAACTGATCCTTGCGTGTCGCGACATTGCGATCAATTCATTTTAAGGTTTCGACCCCGGTTGTCGCGCTGGTTTTCGAGATAATCGCGAATAACCGCAATCGCTCCCAAAATTTTCAAAGTACCGCGAGTTTTCAGAGTCATTCTGCACCATCGGCGAACACAAAGTCGCCCGATCTTCGAAAACGACAACTGACCCTTGCGTGTCGCGGCATTGCGATCAATTCATTTTAAAGTTTCGACCCCGGTTGTCTCGCTGGTTTTCGAAGTAATCGCGAATATCCACAATCGCTCCCAATATTTTCAAAGTACCGCGAGTTTTCAGAGTCCTTCCGCACCATCGTCCGAACACAAAGTCGTCCGATTGTAGAAAACGACCACTGATCCTTGCGTGTCGCGGCATTGCGATCAATTCATATTAAGGTTTCGACCACAGCCCTCGTGCTGGTTCTCGAGAAAATCGCGAATAACCCTAATCGCTCCCAAAATTTTCATAGTACCGCGAGTGTTCAGAGTCCTTCCGCACCATCGGCGAACACAAAGTCGTCCGATCTTCGAAAACGACAACTGATCCTTGCGTGTCGCGGCATTGCGATCAATTCATTTTAAAGTTTCGACCCCGGTTGACTCGCTGGTTTTCGAAGTAATCGCGAATATCCACAATCGCTCCCAATATTTTCAAAGTACCGCGAGTTGTCAGAGTCTTTCCGCACCTTCGTCCGAACACAAAGACGCCCGATCGTCGAAAACGACCACAGATCCTTGCGTGTTGCGACATTGCGATCAATTCATATTAAGGTTTCGACCCCGGTTGTCGCGCTGGTTTTCGAGATAATCGCGAATAACCGCAATCGCTCCCAAAATTTTCAAAGTACCGCGAGTTTTCAGAGTCCTTCCGCACCATCGTCCGAACACAAAGTCGTCCGATTGTAGGAAACGACCACTGATCCTTGCGTGTCGCGGCATTGCGATCAATTCATATTAAGGTTTCGACCACAGCCCTCGTGCTGGTTCTCGAGAAAATCGCGAATAACCATAATCGCTCCCAAAATTTTCATAGTACCGCGAGTGTTCAGAGTCCTTCCGCACCATCGGCGAACACAAAGTCGCCCGATCGTCGAAAACGACCACTGACCCTTGCGTGTCGCGGCATTGCGATCAATTCATTTTAAAGTTTCGACCCCGGTTGTCTAGCTGGTTTTCGAAGTAATCGCGAATATCCACAATCGCTCCCAATATTTTCAAAGTACCGCGAGTTGTCAGAGTCATTCCGCACCATCGGCGAACACAAAGTCGTCCGATCTTCGAAAACGACCACTGATCCTTGCGTGTGCGACATTGCGATCAATTCATATTAAGGTTTCGACCAGGGCCCTCGCGCTGGTTTTCGAGATAATCGCGAATAACCCAAATCGCTCCCAAAATTTTCTAAGTACCGCGAGTTTTCAGATTCCTTCCGCACCATCGTCCGAACACAAAGTCGCCCGATCGTCGAAAACGACCACTGATCCTTGCGTGTTGCGACATTGCGATCAATTCATATTAAGGTTTCGACCACGGTCGTCGCGCCGGTTTTCGAGATAATCGCGAATAACCCTAATCGCTCCCAAAATTTTCAAAGTACCGCGAGTTTTCAGAGTCCTTCCGCACCATCGGCGAGCACAAAGTCGTCCGATCTTCGAAAACGACAACTGACCCTAGCGTGTCGCGGCATTGCGATCAATTCATTTTAAAGTTTCGACCCCGGTTGTCTCGCTGGTTTTCGAAGTAATCGCGAATATCCACAATCGCTCCCAATATTTTCAAAGTACCGCGAGTTGTCAGAGTCCTTCCGCACCTTCGTCCGAACACAAAGACGCCCGATCGTCAAAAACGACCACAGATCCTTGCGTGTTGCGACATTGCGATCAATTCATATTAAGGTTTCGACCCCGGTCGTCGCGCTGGTTTTCGAGATAATCGCGAATAACCGCAATCGCTCCCAAAATTTTCAAAGTACCGCGAGTTTTCAGAGTCATTCCGCACCATCGGCGAACACAAAGTCGTCCGATCTTCGAAAACGACCACTGATCCTTGCGTGTGCGACATTGCGGTCAATTCATTTTAAGGTTTCGACCCCGGTTGTCGCGCTGGTTTTCGAGATAATCGCGAATAACCGCAATCGCTCCCAAAATTTTCAAAGTACCGCGAGTGTTCAGAGTCCTTCCGCACCATCGGCGAACACAAAGTCGTCCGATCTTCGAAAACGACAACTGATCCTTGCGTGTCGCGGCATTGCGATCAATTCATTTTAAAGTTTCGACCCCGGTTGTCGCGCTGGTTTTTGAGGTAATCGCGAATATCCACAATCGCTCCCAATATTTTCAAAGTACCGCGAGTTGTTAGAGTCCTTCCGCACCTTCGTCCGAACACAAAGACGCCCGATCGTCGAAAACGACCACAGATCCTTGCGTGTTGCGACATTGCGATCAATTCATATTAAGGTTTCGACCACGGTCGTCGCGCTGGTTTTCGAGATAATCGCGAATAACCCTAATCGCTCCCAAAATTTTCAAAGTACCGCGAGTGTTCAGAGTCCTTCCGCACCATCGGCGAACACAAAGTCGTCCGATCTTCGAAAACGACAACTGATCCTTGCGTGTCGCGACATTGCGATCAATTCATTTTAAGGTTTCGACCCCGGTTGTCGCGCTGGTTTTCGAGATAATCGCGAATAACCGCAATCGCTCCCAAAATTTTCAAAGTACCGCGAGTTTTCAGAGTCATTCTGCACCATCGGCGAACACAAAGTCGCCCGATCTTCGAAAACGACAACTGACCCTTGCGTGTCGCGGCATTGCGATCAATTCATTTTAAAGTTTCGACCCCGGTTGTCTCGCTGGTTTTCGAAGTAATCGCGAATATCCACAATCGCTCCCAATATTTTCAAAGTACCGCGAGTTTTCAGAGTCCTTCCGCACCATCGTCCGAACACAAAGTCGTCCGATTGTAGAAAACGACCACTGATCCTTGCGTGTCGCGGCATTGCGATCAATTCATATTAAGGTTCCGACCACAGCCCTCGTGCTGGTTCTCGAGAAAATCGCGAATAACCCTAATCGCTCCCAAAATTTTCATAGTACCGCGAGTGTTCAGAGTCCTTCCGCACCATCGGCGAACACAAAGTCGTCCGATCTTCGAAAACGACAACTGATCCTTGCGTGTCGCGGCATTGCGATCAATTCATTTTAAAGTTTCGACCCCGGTTGACTCGCTGGTTTTCGAAGTAATCGCGAATATCCACAATCGCTCCCAATATTTTCAAAGTACCGCGAGTTGTCAGAGTCTTTCCGCACCTTCGTCCGAACACAAAGACGCCCGATCGTCGAAAACGACCACAGATCCTTGCGTGTTGCGACATTGCGATCAATTCATATTAAGGTTTCGACCCCGGTTGTCGCGCTGGTTTTCGAGATAATCGCGAATAACCGCAATCGCTCCCAAAATTTTCAAAGTACCGCGAGTTTTCAGAGTCCTTCCGCACCATCGTCCGAACACAAAGTCGTCCGATTGTAGGAAACGACCACTGATCCTTGCGTGTCGCGGCATTGCGATCAATTCATATTAAGGTTTCGACCACAGCCCTCGTGCTGGTTCTCGAGAAAATCGCGAATAACCATAATCGCTCCCAAAATTTTCATAGTACCGCGAGTGTTCAGAGTCCTTCCGCACCATCGGCGAACACAAAGTCGCCCGATCGTCGAAAACGACCACTGACCCTTGCGTGTCGCGGCATTGCGATCAATTCATTTTAAAGTTTCGACCCCGGTTGTCTAGCTGGTTTTCGAAGTAATCGCGAATATCCACAATCGCTCCCAATATTTTCAAAGTACCGCGAGTTGTCAGAGTCATTCCGCACCATCGGCGAACACAAAGTCGTCCGATCTTCGAAAACGACCACTGATCCTTGCGTGTGCGACATTGCGATCAATTCATATTAAGGTTTCGACCAGGGCCCTCGCGCTGGTTTTCGAGATAATCGCGAATAACCCAAATCGCTCCCAAAATTTTCTAAGTACCGCGAGTTTTCAGATTCCTTCCGCACCATCGTCCGAACACAAAGTCGCCCGATCGTCGAAAACGACCACTGATCCTTGCGTGTTGCGACATTGCGATCAATTCATATTAAGGTTTCGACCACGGTCGTCGCGCCGGTTTTCGAGATAATCGCGAATAACCCTAATCGCTCCCAAAATTTTCAAAGTACCGCGAGTTTTCAGAGTCCTTCCGCACCATCGGCGAGCACAAAGTCGTCCGATCTTCGAAAACGACAACTGACCCTAGCGTGTCGCGGCATTGCGATCAATTCATTTTAAAGTTTCGACCCCGGTTGTCTCGCTGGTTTTCGAAGTAATCGCGAATATCCACAATCGCTCCCAATATTTTCAAAGTACCGCGAGTTGTCAGAGTCCTTCCGCACCTTCGTCCGAACACAAAGACGCCCGATCGTCAAAAACGACCACAGATCCTTGCGTGTTGCGACATTGCGATCAATTCATATTAAGGTTTCGACCCCGGTCGTCGCGCTGGTTTTCGAGATAATCGCGAATAACCGCAATCGCTCCCAAAATTTTCAAAGTACCGCGAGTTTTCAGAGTCATTCCGCACCATCGGCGAACACAAAGTCGTCCGATCTTCGAAAACGACCACTGATCCTTGCGTGTGCGACATTGCGGTCAATTCATTTTAAGGTTTCGACCCCGGTTGGCGCGCTGGTTTTCGAGATAATCGCGAATAACCGCAATCGCTCCCAAAATTTTCAAAGTACCGCGAGTGTTCAGAGTCCTTCCGCACCATCGGCGAACACAAAGTCGTCCGATCTTCGAAAACGACAACTGATCCTTGCGTGTCGCGGCATTGCGATCAATTCATTTTAAAGTTTCGACCCCGGTTGTCGCGCTGGTTTTTGAGGTAATCGCGAATATCCACAATCGCTCCCAATATTTTCAAAGTACCGCGAGTTGTTAGAGTCCTTCCGCACCTTCGTCCGAACACAAAGACGCCCGATCGTCGAAAACGACCACAGATCCTTGCGTGTTGCGACATTGCGATCAATTCATATTAAGGTTTCGACCACGGTCGTCGCGCTGGTTTTCGAGATAATCGCGAATAACCCTAATCGCTCCCAAAATTTTCAAAGTACCGCGAGTGTTCAGAGTCCTTCCGCACCATCGGCGAACACAAAGTCGTCCGATCTTCGAAAACGACAACTGATCCTTGCGTGTCGCGACATTGCGATCAATTCATTTTAAGGTTTCGACCCCGGTTGTCGCGCTGGTTTTCGAGATAATCGCGAATAACCGCAATCGCTCCCAAAATTTTCAAAGTACCGCGAGTTTTCAGAGTCATTCTGCACCATCGGCGAACACAAAGTCGTCCGATCTTCGAAAACGACAACTGACCCTTGCGTGTCGCGGCATTGCGATCAATTCATTTTAAAGTTTCGACCCCGGTTGACTCGCTGGTTTTCGAAGTAATCGCGAATATCCACAATCGCTCCCAATATTTTCAAAGTACCGCGAGTTGTCAGAGTCTTTCCGCACCTTCGTCCGAACACAAAGACGCCCGATCGTCGAAAACGACCACAGATCCTTGCGTGTTGCGACATTGCGATCAATTCATATTAAGGTTTCGACCCCGGTTGTCGCGCTGGTTTTCGAGATAATCGCGAATAACCGCAATCGCTCCCAAAATTTTCAAAGTACCGCGAGTTTTCAGAGTCCTTCCGCACCATCGTCCGAACACAAAGTCGTCCGATTGTAGGAAACGACCACTGATCCTTGCGTGTCGCGGCATTGCGATCAATTCATATTAAGGTTTCGACCACAGCCCTCGTGCTGGTTCTCGAGAAAATCGCGAATAACCATAATCGCTCCCAAAATTTTCATAGTACCGCGAGTGTTCAGAGTCCTTCCGCACCATCGGCGAACACAAAGTCGCCCGATCGTCGAAAACGACCACTGACCCTTGCGTGTCGCGGCATTGCGATCAATTCATTTTAAAGTTTCGACCCCGGTTGTCTAGCTGGTTTTCGAAGTAATCGCGAATATCCACAATCGCTCCCAATATTTTCAAAGTACCGCGAGTTGTCAGAGTCATTCCGCACCATCGGCGAACACAAAGTCGTCCGATCTTCGAAAACGACCACTGATCCTTGCGTGTGCGACATTGCGATCAATTCATATTAAGGTTTCGACCAGGGCCCTCGCGCTGGTTTTCGAGATAATCGCGAATAACCCAAATCGCTCCCAAAATTTTCTAAGTACCGCGAGTTTTCAGATTCCTTCCGCACCATCGTCCGAACACAAAGTCGCCCGATCGTCGAAAACGACCACTGATCCTTGCGTGTTGCGACATTGCGATCAATTCATATTAAGGTTTCGACCACGGTCGTCGCGCCGGTTTTCGAGATAATCGCGAATAACCCTAATCGCTCCCAAAATTTTCAAAGTACCGCGAGTTTTCAGAGTCCTTCCGCACCATCGGCGAGCACAAAGTCGTCCGATCTTCGAAAACGACAACTGACCCTAGCGTGTCGCGGCATTGCGATCAATTCATTTTAAAGTTTCGACCCCGGTTGTCTCGCTGGTTTTCGAAGTAATCGCGAATATCCACAATCGCTCCCAATATTTTCAAAGTACCGCGAGTTGTCAGAGTCCTTCCGCACCTTCGTCCGAACACAAAGACGCCCGATCGTAAAAACGACCACAGATCCTTGCGTGTTGCGACATTGCGATCAATTCATATTAAGGTTTCGACCCCGGTCGTCGCGCTGGTTTTCGAGATAATCGCGAATAACCGCAATCGCTCCCAAAATTTTCAAAGTACCGCGAGTTTTCAGAGTCATTCCGCACCATCGGCGAACACAAAGTCGTCCGATCTTCGAAAACGACCACTGATCCTTGCGTGTGCGACATTGCGGTCAATTCATTTTAAGGTTTCGACCCCGGTTGGCGCGCTGGTTTTCGAGATAATCGCGAATAACCGCAATCGCTCCCAAAATTTTCAAAGTACCGCGAGTGTTCAGAGTCCTTCCGCACCATCGGCGAACACAAAGTCGTCCGATCTTCGAAAACGACAACTGATCCTTGCGTGTCGCGGCATTGCGATCAATTCATTTTAAAGTTTCGACCCCGGTTGTCGCGCTGGTTTTTGAGGTAATCGCGAATATCCACAATCGCTCCCAATATTTTCAAAGTACCGCGAGTTGTTAGAGTCCTTCCGCACCTTCGTCCGAACACAAAGACGCCCGATCGTCGAAAACGACCACAGATCCTTGCGTGTTGCGACATTGCGATCAATTCATATTAAGGTTTCGACCACGGTCGTCGCGCTGGTTTTCGAGATAATCGCGAATAACCCTAATCGCTCCCAAAATTTTCAAAGTACCGCGAGTGTTCAGAGTCCTTCCGCACCATCGGCGAACACAAAGTCGTCCGATCTTCGAAAACGACAACTGATCCTTGCGTGTCGCGACATTGCGATCAATTCATTTTAAGGTTTCGACCCCGGTTGTCGCGCTGGTTTTCGAGATAATCGCGAATAACCGCAATCGCTCCCAAAATTTTCAAAGTACCGCGAGTTTTCAGAGTCATTCTGCACCATCGGCGAACACAAAGTCGCCCGATCTTCGAAAACGACAACTGACCCTTGCGTGTCGCGGCATTGCGATCAATTCATTTTAAAGTTTCGACCCCGGTTGTCTCGCTGGTTTTCGAAGTAATCGCGAATATCCACAATCGCTCCCAATATTTTCAAAGTACCGCGAGTTTTCAGAGTCCTTCCGCACCATCGTCCGAACACAAAGTCGTCCGATTGTAGAAAACGACCACTGATCCTTGCGTGTCGCGGCATTGCGATCAATTCATATTAAGGTTCCGACCACAGCCCTCGTGCTGGTTCTCGAGAAAATCGCGAATAACCCTAATCGCTCCCAAAATTTTCATAGTACCGCGAGTGTTCAGAGTCCTTCCGCACCATCGGCGAACACAAAGTCGTCCGATCTTCGAAAACGACAACTGATCCTTGCGTGTCGCGGCATTGCGATCAATTCATTTTAAAGTTTCGACCCCGGTTGACTCGCTGGTTTTCGAAGTAATCGCGAATATCCACAATCGCTCCCAATATTTTCAAAGTACCGCGAGTTGTCAGAGTCTTTCCGCACCTTCGTCCGAACACAAAGACGCCCGATCGTCGAAAACGACCACAGATCCTTGCGTGTTGCGACATTGCGATCAATTCATATTAAGGTTTCGACCCCGGTTGTCGCGCTGGTTTTCGAGATAATCGCGAATAACCGCAATCGCTCCCAAAATTTTCAAAGTACCGCGAGTTTTCAGAGTCCTTCCGCACCATCGTCCGAACACAAAGTCGTCCGATTGTAGGAAACGACCACTGATCCTTGCGTGTCGCGGCATTGCGATCAATTCATATTAAGGTTTCGACCACAGCCCTCGTGCTGGTTCTCGAGAAAATCGCGAATAACCATAATCGCTCCCAAAATTTTCATAGTACCGCGAGTGTTCAGAGTCCTTCCGCACCATCGGCGAACACAAAGTCGCCCGATCGTCGAAAACGACCACTGACCCTTGCGTGTCGCGGCATTGCGATCAATTCATTTTAAAGTTTCGACCCCGGTTGTCTAGCTGGTTTTCGAAGTAATCGCGAATATCCACAATCGCTCCCAATATTTTCAAAGTACCGCGAGTTGTCAGAGTCATTCCGCACCATCGGCGAACACAAAGTCGTCCGATCTTCGAAAACGACCACTGATCCTTGCGTGTGCGACATTGCGATCAATTCATATTAAGGTTTCGACCAGGGCCCTCGCGCTGGTTTTCGAGATAATCGCGAATAACCCAAATCGCTCCCAAAATTTTCTAAGTACCGCGAGTTTTCAGATTCCTTCCGCACCATCGTCCGAACACAAAGTCGCCCGATCGTCGAAAACGACCACTGATCCTTGCGTGTTGCGACATTGCGATCAATTCATATTAAGGTTTCGACCACGGTCGTCGCGCCGGTTTTCGAGATAATCGCGAATAACCCTAATCGCTCCCAAAATTTTCAAAGTACCGCGAGTTTTCAGAGTCCTTCCGCACCATCGGCGAGCACAAAGTCGTCCGATCTTCGAAAACGACAACTGACCCTAGCGTGTCGCGGCATTGCGATCAATTCATTTTAAAGTTTCGACCCCGGTTGTCTCGCTGGTTTTCGAAGTAATCGCGAATATCCACAATCGCTCCCAATATTTTCAAAGTACCGCGAGTTGTCAGAGTCCTTCCGCACCTTCGTCCGAACACAAAGACGCCCGATCGTCAAAAACGACCACAGATCCTTGCGTGTTGCGACATTGCGATCAATTCATATTAAGGTTTCGACCCCGGTCGTCGCGCTGGTTTTCGAGATAATCGCGAATAACCGCAATCGCTCCCAAAATTTTCAAAGTACCGCGAGTTTTCAGAGTCATTCCGCACCATCGGCGAACACAAAGTCGTCCGATCTTCGAAAACGACCACTGATCCTTGCGTGTGCGACATTGCGGTCAATTCATTTTAAGGTTTCGACCCCGGTTGGCGCGCTGGTTTTCGAGATAATCGCGAATAACCGCAATCGCTCCCAAAATTTTCAAAGTACCGCGAGTGTTCAGAGTCCTTCCGCACCATCGGCGAACACAAAGTCGTCCGATCTTCGAAAACGACAACTGATCCTTGCGTGTCGCGGCATTGCGATCAATTCATTTTAAAGTTTCGACCCCGGTTGTCGCGCTGGTTTTTGAGGTAATCGCGAATATCCACAATCGCTCCCAATATTTTCAAAGTACCGCGAGTTGTTAGAGTCCTTCCGCACCTTCGTCCGAACACAAAGACGCCCGATCGTCGAAAACGACCACAGATCCTTGCGTGTTGCGACATTGCGATCAATTCATATTAAGGTTTCGACCACGGTCGTCGCGCTGGTTTTCGAGATAATCGCGAATAACCCTAATCGCTCCCAAAATTTTCAAAGTACCGCGAGTGTTCAGAGTCCTTCCGCACCATCGGCGAACACAAAGTCGTCCGATCTTCGAAAACGACAACTGATCCTTGCGTGTCGCGACATTGCGATCAATTCATTTTAAGGTTTCGACCCCGGTTGTCGCGCTGGTTTTCGAGATAATCGCGAATAACCGCAATCGCTCCCAAAATTTTCAAAGTACCGCGAGTTTTCAGAGTCATTCTGCACCATCGGCGAACACAAAGTCGTCCGATCTTCGAAAACGACAACTGACCCTTGCGTGTCGCGGCATTGCGATCAATTCATTTTAAAGTTTCGACCCCGGTTGACTCGCTGGTTTTCGAAGTAATCGCGAATATCCACAATCGCTCCCAATATTTTCAAAGTACCGCGAGTTGTCAGAGTCTTTCCGCACCTTCGTCCGAACACAAAGACGCCCGATCGTCGAAAACGACCACAGATCCTTGCGTGTTGCGACATTGCGATCAATTCATATTAAGGTTTCGACCCCGGTTGTCGCGCTGGTTTTCGAGATAATCGCGAATAACCGCAATCGCTCCCAAAATTTTCAAAGTACCGCGAGTTTTCAGAGTCCTTCCGCACCATCGTCCGAACACAAAGTCGTCCGATTGTAGGAAACGACCACTGATCCTTGCGTGTCGCGGCATTGCGATCAATTCATATTAAGGTTTCGACCACAGCCCTCGTGCTGGTTCTCGAGAAAATCGCGAATAACCATAATCGCTCCCAAAATTTTCATAGTACCGCGAGTGTTCAGAGTCCTTCCGCACCATCGGCGAACACAAAGTCGCCCGATCGTCGAAAACGACCACTGACCCTTGCGTGTCGCGGCATTGCGATCAATTCATTTTAAAGTTTCGACCCCGGTTGTCTAGCTGGTTTTCGAAGTAATCGCGAATATCCACAATCGCTCCCAATATTTTCAAAGTACCGCGAGTTGTCAGAGTCATTCCGCACCATCGGCGAACACAAAGTCGTCCGATCTTCGAAAACGACCACTGATCCTTGCGTGTGCGACATTGCGATCAATTCATATTAAGGTTTCGACCAGGGCCCTCGCGCTGGTTTTCGAGATAATCGCGAATAACCCAAATCGCTCCCAAAATTTTCTAAGTACCGCGAGTTTTCAGATTCCTTCCGCACCATCGTCCGAACACAAAGTCGCCCGATCGTCGAAAACGACCACTGATCCTTGCGTGTTGCGACATTGCGATCAATTCATATTAAGGTTTCGACCACGGTCGTCGCGCCGGTTTTCGAGATAATCGCGAATAACCCTAATCGCTCCCAAAATTTTCAAAGTACCGCGAGTTTTCAGAGTCCTTCCGCACCATCGGCGAGCACAAAGTCGTCCGATCTTCGAAAACGACAACTGACCCTAGCGTGTCGCGGCATTGCGATCAATTCATTTTAAAGTTTCGACCCCGGTTGTCTCGCTGGTTTTCGAAGTAATCGCGAATATCCACAATCGCTCCCAATATTTTCAAAGTACCGCGAGTTGTCAGAGTCCTTCCGCACCTTCGTCCGAACACAAAGACGCCCGATCGTAAAAACGACCACAGATCCTTGCGTGTTGCGACATTGCGATCAATTCATATTAAGGTTTCGACCCCGGTCGTCGCGCTGGTTTTCGAGATAATCGCGAATAACCGCAATCGCTCCCAAAATTTTCAAAGTACCGCGAGTTTTCAGAGTCATTCCGCACCATCGGCGAACACAAAGTCGTCCGATCTTCGAAAACGACCACTGATCCTTGCGTGTGCGACATTGCGGTCAATTCATTTTAAGGTTTCGACCCCGGTTGGCGCGCTGGTTTTCGAGATAATCGCGAATAACCGCAATCGCTCCCAAAATTTTCAAAGTACCGCGAGTGTTCAGAGTCCTTCCGCACCATCGGCGAACACAAAGTCGTCCGATCTTCGAAAACGACAACTGATCCTTGCGTGTCGCGGCATTGCGATCAATTCATTTTAAAGTTTCGACCCCGGTTGTCGCGCTGGTTTTTGAGGTAATCGCGAATATCCACAATCGCTCCCAATATTTTCAAAGTACCGCGAGTTGTTAGAGTCCTTCCGCACCTTCGTCCGAACACAAAGACGCCCGATCGTCGAAAACGACCACAGATCCTTGCGTGTTGCGACATTGCGATCAATTCATATTAAGGTTTCGACCACGGTCGTCGCGCTGGTTTTCGAGATAATCGCGAATAACCCTAATCGCTCCCAAAATTTTCAAAGTACCGCGAGTGTTCAGAGTCCTTCCGCACCATCGGCGAACACAAAGTCGTCCGATCTTCGAAAACGACAACTGATCCTTGCGTGTCGCGACATTGCGATCAATTCATTTTAAGGTTTCGACCCCGGTTGTCGCGCTGGTTTTCGAGATAATCGCGAATAACCGCAATCGCTCCCAAAATTTTCAAAGTACCGCGAGTTTTCAGAGTCATTCTGCACCATCGGCGAACACAAAGTCGTCCGATCTTCGAAAACGACAACTGACCCTTGCGTGTCGCGGCATTGCGATCAATTCATTTTAAAGTTTCGACCCCGGTTGACTCGCTGGTTTTCGAAGTAATCGCGAATATCCACAATCGCTCCCAATATTTTCAAAGTACCGCGAGTTGTCAGAGTCTTTCCGCACCTTCTTCCGAACACAAAGACGCCCGATCGTCGAAAACGACCACAGATCCTTGCGTGTTGCGACATTGCGATCAATTCATATTAAGGTTTCGACCCAGGTCGTCGCGCTGGTATTCGAGATAATCGCGAATAACCGCAATCGCTCCCAAAATTTTCAAAGTCCCGCGAGTTTTCAGAGTCCTTCCGCACCATCGGCGAACACAAAGTCGTCCGATCTTCGAAAACGACAACTGACCCTTGCGTGTCGCGGCATTGCGATCAATTCATTTTAAAGTTTCGATCCCGGTTGTCGCGCTGGTTTTTGAGGTAATCGCGAATATCCACAATCGCTCCCAATATTTTCAAAGTACCGCGAGTTGTCAGAGTCCTTCCGCACCTTCGTCCGAACACAAAGACGCCCGATCGTCGAAAACGACCACAGATCCTTGCGTGTTGCGACATTGCGATCAATTCATATTAAGGTTTCGACCCCGGTCGTCGCGCCGGTTTTCGAGATAATCGCGAATAACCCTAATCGCTCCCAAAATTTTCAAAGTACCGCGAGTTTTCAGAGTCCTTCCGCACCATCGGCGAACACAAAGTCGTCCGATCTTCGAAAACGACAACTGACCCTTGCGTGTCGCGGCATTGCGATCAATTCATTTTAAAGTTTCGACCCCGGTTGTCTAGCTGGTTTTCGAAGTAATCGCGAATATCCACAATCGCTCCCAATATTTTCAAAGTACCGCGAGTTGTCAGAGTCATTCCGCACCATCGGCGAACACAAAGTCGTCCGATCTTCGAAAACGACCACTGATCCTTGCGTGTGCGACATTGCGATCAATTCATATTAAGGTTTCGACCAGGGCCCTCGCGCTGGTTTTCGAGATAATCGCGAATAACCCAAATCGCTCCCAAAATTTTCTAAGTACCGCGAGTTTTCAGAGTCCTTCCGCACCATCGTCCGAACACAAAGTCGCCCGATCGTCGAAAACGACCACTGATCCTTGCGTGTTGCGACATTGCGATCAATTCATATTAAGGTTTCGACCACGGTCGTCGCGCTGGTTTTCGAGATAATCGCGAATAACCCTAATCGCTCCCAAAATTTTCAAAGTACCGCGAGTTTTCAGAGTCCTTCCGCACCATCGGCGAGCACAAAGTCGTCCGATCTTCGAAAACGACAACTGACCCTTGCGTGTCGCGGCATTGCGATCAATTCATTTTAAAGTTTCGACCCCGGTTGTCTCGCTGGTTTTCGAAGTAATCGCGAATATCCACAATCGCTCCCAATATTTTCAAAGTACCGCGAGTTGTCAGAGTCCTTCCGCACATTCGTCCGAACACAAAGACGCCCGATCGTCGAAAACGACCACAGATCCTTGCGTGACGCGACATTGCGATCAATTCATATTAAGGTTTCGACCCCGGTCGTCGCGCTGGTATTCGAGATAATCGCGAATAACCGCAATCGCTCCCAAAATTTTCAAAGTCCCGCGAGTTTTCAGAGTCCTTCCGCACCATCGGCGAACACAAAGTCGTCCGATCTTCGAAAACGACAACTGACCCTTGCGTGTCGCGGCATTGCGATCAATTCATTTTAAAGTTTCGACCCCGGTTGTCTAGCTGGTTTTCGAAGTAATCGCGAATATCCACAATCGCTCCCAATATTTTCAAAGTACCGCGAGTTGTCAGAGTCCTTCCGCACCTTCGTCCGAACACAAATACGCCCGATCGTCGAAAACGACCACAGATCCTTGCGTGTTGCGACATTGCGATCAATTCATATTAAGGTTTCGACCCCGGTCATCGCGCTGGTTTTCGAGATAATCGCGAATAACCGCAATCGCTCCCAAAATTTTCAAAGTACCGCGAGTTTTCAGAGTCATTCCGCACCATCGGCGAACACAAAGTCGTCCGATCTTCGAAAACGACCACTGATCCTTGCGTGTGCGACATTGCGATCAATTCATATTAAGGTTTCGACCAGGGCCCTCGCGCTGGTTTCCGAGATAATCGCGAATAACCCAAATCGCTCCCAAAATTTTCTAAGTACCGCGAGTTTTCAGAGTCCTTCCGCACCATCGTCCGAACACAAAGTCGCCCGATCGTCGAAAACGACCACTGATCCTTGCGTGTTGCGACATTGCGATCAATTCATATTAAGGTTTCAACCACGGTCATCGCGCTGGTTTTCGAGATAATCGCGAATAACCCTAATCGCTCCCAAAATTTTCAAAGTACCGCGAGTTTTCAGAGTCCTTCCGCACCATCGGCGAACACAAAGTCGTCCGATCTTCGAAAACGACAACTGATCCTTGCGTGTCGCGACATTGCGATCAATTCATTTTAAGGTTTCGACCCCGGTTGTCTAGCTGGTTTTCGAAGTAATCGCGAATATCCACAATCGCTCCCAATATTTTCAAAGTACCGCGAGTTGTCAGAGTCATTCCGCACCATCGGCGAACACAAAGTCGTCCGATCTTCGAAAACGACCACTGATCCTTGCGTGTGCGACATTGCGATCAATTCATATTAAGGTTTCGACCAGGGCCCTCGCGCTGGTTTTCGAGATAATCGCGAATAACCCTAATCGCTCCCAAAATTTTCAAAGTACCGCGAGTTTTCAGAGTCCTTCCGCACCATCGGCGAGCACAAAGTCGTCCGATCTTCGAAAACGACAACTGACCCTAGCGTGTCGCGGCATTGCGATCAATTCATTTTAAAGTTTCGACCCCGGTTGTCTCGCTGGTTTTCGAAGTAATCGCGAATATCCACAATCGCTCCCAATATTTTCAAAGTACCGCGAGTTGTCAGAGTCCTTCCGCACCTTCGTCCGAACACAAAGACGCCCGATCGTCAAAAACGACCACAGATCCTTGCGTGTTGCGACATTGCGATCAATTCGTATTAAGGTTTCGACCCCGGTCGTCGCGCTGGTTTTCGAGATAATCGCGAATAACCGCAATCGCTCCCAAAATTTTCAAAGTACCGCGAGTTTTCCGAGTCATTCCGCACCATCGGCGAACACAAAGTCGTCCGATCTTCGAAAACGACCACTGATCCTTGCGTGTTGCGACATTGCGATCAATTCATATTAAGGTTTCGACCACGGTCGTCGCTCTGGTTTTCGAGATAATCGCGAATAACCCTAATCGCTCCCAAAATTTTCAAAGTACCGCGAGTGTTCAGAGTCCTTCCGCACCATCGGCGAACACAAAGTCGTCCGATCTTCGAAAACGACAACTGATCCTTGCGTGTCGCGACAGTGCGATCAATTCATTTTAAGGTTTCGACCCCGGTTGTCGCGCTGGTTTTCGAGATAATCGCGAATAACCGCAATCGCTCCCAAAATTTTCAAAGTACCGCGAGTTTTCAGAGTCCTTCCGCACCATCGGCGAGCACAAAGTCGTCCGATCTTCGAAAACGACAACTGACCCTTGCGTGTCGCGGCATTGCGATCAATTCATTTTAAAGTTTCGACCCCGGTTGTCTCGCTGGTTTTCGAAGTAATCGCGAATATCCACAATCGCTCCCAATATTTTCAAAGTACCGCAAGTTGTCAGAGTCCTTCCGCACCTTCGTCCGAACACAAATACGCCCGATCGTCGAAAACGAACACAGATCCTTGCGTGTTGCGACATTGCGATCAATTGATATTAAGGTTTCGACCCCTGTCGTCGCGCTGGTTTTCGAGATAATCGCGAATAACCGCAGTCGCTCCCAAAATTTTCAAAGTACCGCGAGTTTTCAGAGTCATTCCGCACCATCGGCGAACACAAAGTCGTCCGATCTTCGAAAACGACCACTGATCCTTGCGTGTGCGACATTGCGATCAATTCATATTAAGGTTTCGACCAGGGCCCTCGCACTGGTTTCCGAGATAATCGCGAATAACCCAAATCGCTCCCAAAATTTTCTAAGTACCGCGAGTTTTCAGAGTCCTTGCGCACCATCGTCCGAACACAAAGACGCCCGATCGTCGAAAACGACCACAGATCCTTGCGTGTTGCGACATTGCGATCAATTCATATTAAGGTTTCGACCCAGGTCGTCGCGCTGGTATTCGAGATAATCGCGAATAACCGCAATCGCTCCCAAAATTTTCAAAGTCCCGCGAGTTTTCAGAGTCCTTCCGCACCATCGGCGAACACAAAGTCGTCCGATCTTCGAAAACGACAACTGACCCTTGCGTGTCGCGGCATTGCGATCAATTCATTTTAAAGTTTCGATCCCGGTTGTCGCGCTGGTTTTTGAGGTAATCGCGAATATCCACAATCGCTCCCAATATTTTCAAAGTACCGCGAGTTGTCAGAGTCCTTCCGCACCTTCGTCCGAACACAAAGACGCCCGATCGTCGAAAACGACCACAGATCCTTGCGTGACGCGACATTGCGATCAATTCATATTAAGGTTTCGACCCCGGTCGTCGCGCTGGTATTCGAGATAATCGCGAATAACCGCAATCGCTCCCAAAATTTTCAAAGTCCCGCGAGTTTTCAGAGTCCTTCCGCACCATCGGCGAACACAAAGTCGTCCGATCTTCGAAAACGACAACTGACCCTTGCGTGTCGCGGCATTGCGATCAATTCATTTTAAAGTTTCGACCCCGGTTGTCTAGCTGGTTTTCGAAGTAATCGCGAATATCCACAATCGCTCCCAATATTTTCAAAGTACCGCGAGTTGTCAGAGTCCTTCCGCACCTTCGTCCGAACACAAATACGCCCGATCGTCGAAAACGACCACAGATCCTTGCGTGTTGCGACATTGCGATCAATTCATATTAAGGTTTCGACCCCGGTCATCGCGCTGGTTTTCGAGATAATCGCGAATAACCGCAATCGCTCCCAAAATTTTCAAAGTACCGCGAGTTTTCAGAGTCATTCCGCACCATCGGCGAACACAAAGTCGTCCGATCTTCGAAAACGACCACTGATCCTTGCGTGTGCGACATTGCGATCAATTCATATTAAGGTTTCGACCAGGGCCCTCGCGCTGGTTTCCGAGATAATCGCGAATAACCCAAATCGCTCCCAAAATTTTCTAAGTACCGCGAGTTTTCAGAGTCCTTCCGCACCATCGTCCGAACACAAAGTCGCCCGATCGTCGAAAACGACCACTGATCCTTGCGTGTTGCGACATTGCGATCAATTCATATTAAGGTTTCAACCACGGTCATCGCGTTGGTTTTCGAGATAATCGCGAATAACCCTAATCGCTCCCAAAATTTTCAAAGTACCGCGAGTTTTCAGAGTCCTTCCGCACCATCGTCCGAACACAAAGTCGCCCGATCGTCGAAAACGACCACTGATCCTTGCGTGTTGCGACATTGCGATCAATTCATATTAAGGTTTCAACCACGGTCATCGCGCTGGTTTTCGAGATAATCGCGAATAACCCTAATCGCTCCCAAAATTTTCAAAGTACCGCGAGTTTTCAGAGTCCTTCCGCACCATCGGCGAACACAAAGTCGTCCGATCTTCGAAAACGACAACTGACCCTAGCGTGTCGCGGCATTGCGATCAATTCATTTTAAAGTTTCGACCCCGGTTGTCTCGCTGGTTTTCGAAGTAATCGCGAATATCCACAATCGCTCCCAATATTTTCAAAGTACCGCGAGTTGTCAGAGTCCTTCCGCACCTTCGTCCGAACACAAAGACGCCCGATCGTCAAAAACGACCACAGATCCTTGCGTGTTGCGACATTGCGATCAATTCGTATTAAGGTTTCGACCCCGGTCGTCGCGCTGGTTTTCGAGATAATCGCGAATAACCGCAATCGCTCCCAAAATTTTCAAAGTACCGCGAGTTTTCCGAGTCATTCCGCACCATCGGCGAACACAAAGTCGTCCGATCTTCGAAAACGACCACTGATCCTTGCGTGTTGCGACATTGCGATCAATTCATATTAAGGTTTCGACCACGGTCGTCGCTCTGGTTTTCGAGATAATCGCGAATAACCCTAATCGCTCCCAAAATTTTCAAAGTACCGCGAGTGTTCAGAGTCCTTCCGCACCATCGGCGAACACAAAGTCGTCCGATCTTCGAAAACGACAACTGATCCTTGCGTGTCGCGACAGTGCGATCAATTCATTTTAAGGTTTCGACCCCGGTTGTCGCGCTGGTTTTCGAGATAATCGCGAATAACCGCAATCGCTCCCAAAATTTTCAAAGTACCGCGAGTTTTCAGAGTCCTTCCGCACCATCGGCGAGCACAAAGTCGTCCGATCTTCGAAAACGACAACTGACCCTTGCGTGTCGCGGCATTGCGATCAATTCATTTTAAAGTTTCGACCCCGGTTGTCTCGCTGGTTTTCGAAGTAATCGCGAATATCCACAATCGCTCCCAATATTTTCAAAGTACCGCAAGTTGTCAGAGTCCTTCCGCACCTTCGTCCGAACACAAATACGCCCGATCGTCGAAAACGAACACAGATCCTTGCGTGTTGCGACATTGCGATCAATTGATATTAAGGTTTCGACCCCTGTCGTCGCGCTGGTTTTCGAGATAATCGCGAATAACCGCAGTCGCTCCCAAAATTTTCAAAGTACCGCGAGTTTTCAGAGTCATTCCGCACCATCGGCGAACACAAAGTCGTCCGATCTTCGAAAACGACCACTGATCCTTGCGTGTGCGACATTGCGATCAATTCATATTAAGGTTTCGACCAGGGCCCTCGCACTGGTTTCCGAGATAATCGCGAATAACCCAAATCGCTCCCAAAATTTTCTAAGTACCGCGAGTTTTCAGAGTCCTTGCGCACCATCGTCCGAACACAAAGACGCCCGATCGTCGAAAACGACCACAGATCCTTGCGTGTTGCGACATTGCGATCAATTCATATTAAGGTTTCGACCCAGGTCGTCGCGCTGGTATTCGAGATAATCGCGAATAACCGCAATCGCTCCCAAAATTTTCAAAGTCCCGCGAGTTTTCAGAGTCCTTCCGCACCATCGGCGAACACAAAGTCGTCCGATCTTCGAAAACGACAACTGACCCTTGCGTGTCGCGGCATTGCGATCAATTCATTTTAAAGTTTCGATCCCGGTTGTCGCGCTGGTTTTTGAGGTAATCGCGAATATCCACAATCGCTCCCAATATTTTCAAAGTACCGCGAGTTGTCAGAGTCCTTCCGCACCTTCGTCCGAACACAAAGACGCCCGATCGTCGAAAACGACCACAGATCCTTGCGTGACGCGACATTGCGATCAATTCATATTAAGGTTTCGACCCCGGTCGTCGCGCTGGTATTCGAGATAATCGCGAATAACCGCAATCGCTCCCAAAATTTTCAAAGTCCCGCGAGTTTTCAGAGTCCTTCCGCACCATCGGCGAACACAAAGTCGTCCGATCTTCGAAAACGACAACTGACCCTTGCGTGTCGCGGCATTGCGATCAATTCATTTTAAAGTTTCGACCCCGGTTGTCTAGCTGGTTTTCGAAGTAATCGCGAATATCCACAATCGCTCCCAATATTTTCAAAGTACCGCGAGTTGTCAGAGTCCTTCCGCACCTTCGTCCGAACACAAATACGCCCGATCGTCGAAAACGACCACAGATCCTTGCGTGTTGCGACATTGCGATCAATTCATATTAAGGTTTCGACCCCGGTCATCGCGCTGGTTTTCGAGATAATCGCGAATAACCGCAATCGCTCCCAAAATTTTCAAAGTACCGCGAGTTTTCAGAGTCATTCCGCACCATCGGCGAACACAAAGTCGTCCGATCTTCGAAAACGACCACTGATCCTTGCGTGTGCGACATTGCGATCAATTCATATTAAGGTTTCGACCAGGGCCCTCGCGCTGGTTTCCGAGATAATCGCGAATAACCCAAATCGCTCCCAAAATTTTCTAAGTACCGCGAGTTTTCAGAGTCCTTCCGCACCATCGTCCGAACACAAAGTCGCCCGATCGTCGAAAACGACCACTGATCCTTGCGTGTTGCGACATTGCGATCAATTCATATTAAGGTTTCAACCACGGTCATCGCGCTGGTTTTCGAGATAATCGCGAATAACCCTAATCGCTCCCAAAATTTTCAAAGTACCGCGAGTTTTCAGAGTCCTTCCGCACCATCGGCGAACACAAAGTCGTCCGATCTTCAAAAACGACAACTGATCCTTGCGTGTCGCGACATTGCGATCAATTCATTTTAAGGTTTCGACCCCGGTTGTCGCGCTGGTTTTCGAGATAATCGCGAATAACCGCAATCGCTCCCAAAATTTTCAAAGTACCGCGAGTTTTCAGAGTCCTTCCGCACCTTCGTCCGAACACAAATACGCCCGATCGTCGAAAACGACCACAGATCCTTGCGTGTTGCGACATTGCGATCAATTCATATTAAGGTTTCGACCCCGGTCGTCGCGCTGGTTTTCGAGATAATCGCGAATAACCCTAATCGCTCCCAAAATTTTCAAAGTACCGCGAGTTTTCAGAGTCCTTCCGCACCATCGGCGAGCACAAAGTCGTCCGATCTTCGAAAACGACAACTGACCCTTGCGTGTCGCGGCATTGCGATCAATTCATTTTAAAGTTTCGACCCCGGTTGTCTCGCTGGTTTTCGAAGTAATCGCGAATATCCACAATCGCTCCCAATATTTTCAAAGTACCGCGAGTTGTCAGAGTCCTTCCGCACATTCGTCCGAACACAAAGACGCCCGATCGTCGAAAACGACCACAGATCCTTGCGTGTTGCGACATTGCGATCAATTCATATTAAGGTTTCGACCCCGGTCGTCGCGTTGGTTTTCGAGATAATCGCGAATAACCGCAATCGCTCCGAAAATTTTCAAAGTCCCGCGAGTTTTCAGAGTCCTTCCGCACCATCGTCCGAACACAAAGTCGTCCGATCTTCGAAAACGACAACTGACGCTTGCGTGTCGCGGCATTGCGATCAATTCATTTTAAAGTTTCGACCCCGGTTGTCTCGCTGGTTTTCGAAGTAATCGCGAATATCCACAATCGCTCACCAATATTTTCAAAGTACCGCGAGTTATCAGAGTCCTTCCGCACCTTCGTCCGAACACAAATACGCCCGATCGTCGAAAACGACCACAGATCCTTGCGTGTTGCGACATTGCGATCAATTCATATTAAGGTTTCGACCCCGGTCGTCGCGCTGGTTTTCGAGATAATCGCGAATAACCGCAATCGCTCCCAAAATTTTCAAAGTACCGCGAGTTTTCAGAGTCATTCTGCACCATCGGCGAACACAAAGTCGTCCGATCTTCGAAAACGACAACTGACCCTTGCGTGTCGCGGCATTGCGATCAATTCATTTTAAAGTTTCGACCCCGGTTGACTCGCTGGTTTTCGAAGTAATCGCGAATATCCACAATCGCTCCCAATATTTTCAAAGTACCGCGAGTTGTCAGAGTCTTTCCGCACCTTCGTCCGAACACAAAGACGCCCGATCGTCGAAAACGACCACAGATCCTTGCGTGTTGCGACATTGCGATCAATTCATATTAAGGTTTCGACCCAGGTCGTCGCGCTGGTATTCGAGATAATCGCGAATAACCGCAATCGCTCCCAAAATTTTCAAAGTCCCGCGAGTTTTCAGAGTCCTTCCGCACCATCGGCGAACACAAAGTCGTCCGATCTTCGAAAACGACAACTGACCCTTGCGTGTCGCGGCATTGCGATCAATTCATTTTAAAGTTTCGATCCCGGTTGTCGCGCTGGTTTTTGAGGTAATCGCGAATATCCACAATCGCTCCCAATATTTTCAAAGTACCGCGAGTTGTCAGAGTCCTTCCGCACCTTCGTCCGAACACAAAGACGCCCGATCGTCGAAAACGACCACAGATCCTTGCGTGTTGCGACATTGCGATCAATTCATATTAAGGTTTCGACCCCGGTCGTCGCGCCGGTTTACGAGATAATCGCGAATAACCCTAATCGCTCCCAAAATTTTCAAAGTACCGCGAGTTTTCAGAGTCCTTCCGCACCATCGGCGAACACAAAGTCGTCCGATCTTCGAAAACGACAACTGACCCTTGCGTGTCGCGGCATTGCGATCAATTCATTTTAAAGTTTCGACCCCGGTTGTCTAGCTGGTTTTCGAAGTAATCGCGAATATCCACAATCGCTCCCAATATTTTCAAAGTACCGCGAGTTGTCAGAGTCATTCCGCACCATCGGCGAACACAAAGTCGTCCGATCTTCGAAAACGACCACTGATCCTTGCGTGTGCGACATTGCGATCAATTCATATTAAGGTTTCGACCAGGGCCCTCGCGCTGGTTTTCGAGATAATCGCGAATAACCCTAATCGCTCCCAAAATTTTCAAAGTACCGCGAGTTTTCAGAGTCCTTCCGCACCATCGGCGAACACAAAGTCGTCCGATCTTCGAAAACGACAACTGACCCTTGCGTGTCGCGGCATTGCGATCAATTCATTTTAAAGTTTCGACCCCGGTTGTCTCGCTGGTTTTCGAAGTAATCGCGAATATCCACAATCGCTCCCAATATTTTCAAAGTACCGCGAGTTGTCAGAGTCCTTCCGCACATTCGTCCGAACACAAAGACGCCCGATCGTCGAAAACGACCACAGATCCTTGCGTGACGCGACATTGCGATCAATTCATATTAAGGTTTCGACCCCGGTCGTCGCGCTGGTATTCGAGATAATCGCGAATAACCGCAATCGCTCCCAAAATTTTCAAAGTCCCGCGAGTTTTCAGAGTCCTTCCGCACCATCGGCGAACACAAAGTCGTCCGATCTTCGAAAACGACAACTGACCCTTGCGTGTCGCGGCATTGCGATCAATTCATTTTAAAGTTTCGACCCCGGTTGTCTAGCTGGTTTTCGAAGTAATCGCGAATATCCACAATCGCTCCCAATATTTTCAAAGTACCGCGAGTTGTCAGAGTCCTTCCGCACCTTCGTCCGAACACAAATACGCCCGATCGTCGAAAACGACCACAGATCCTTGCGTGTTGCGACATTGCGATCAATTCATATTAAGGTTTCGACCCCGGTCATCGCGCTGGTTTTCGAGATAATCGCGAATAACCGCAATCGCTCCCAAAATTTTCAAAGTACCGCGAGTTTTCAGAGTCATTCCGCACCATCGGCGAACACAAAGTCGTCCGATCTTCGAAAACGACCACTGATCCTTGCGTGTGCGACATTGCGATCAATTCATATTAAGGTTTCGACCAGGGCCCTCGCGCTGGTTTCCGAGATAATCGCGAATAACCCAAATCGCTCCCAAAATTTTCTAAGTACCGCGAGTTTTCAGAGTCCTTCCGCACCATCGTCCGAACACAAAGTCGCCCGATCGTCGAAAACGACCACTGATCCTTGCGTGTTGCGACATTGCGATCAATTCATATTAAGGTTTCAACCACGGTCATCGCGCTGGTTTTCGAGATAATCGCGAATAACCCTAATCGCTCCCAAAATTTTCAAAGTACCGCGAGTTTTCAGAGTCCTTCCGCACCATCGGCGAACACAAAGTCGTCCGATCTTCGAAAACGACAACTGATCCTTGCGTGTCGCGACATTGCGATCAATTCATTTTAAGGTTTCGACCCCGGTTGTCTAGCTGGTTTTCGAAGTAATCGCGAATATCCACAATCGCTCCCAATATTTTCAAAGTACCGCGAGTTGTCAGAGTCATTCCGCACCATCGGCGAACACAAAGTCGTCCGATCTTCGAAAACGACCACTGATCCTTGCGTGTGCGACATTGCGATCAATTCATATTAAGGTTTCGACCAGGGCCCTCGCGCTGGTTTTCGAGATAATCGCGAATAACCCTAATCGCTCCCAAAATTTTCAAAGTACCGCGAGTTTTCAGAGTCCTTCCGCACCATCGGCGAGCACAAAGTCGTCCGATCTTCGAAAACGACAACTGACCCTAGCGTGTCGCGGCATTGCGATCAATTCATTTTAAAGTTTCGACCCCGGTTGTCTCGCTGGTTTTCGAAGTAATCGCGAATATCCACAATCGCTCCCAATATTTTCAAAGTACCGCGAGTTGTCAGAGTCCTTCCGCACCTTCGTCCGAACACAAAGACGCCCGATCGTCAAAAACGACCACAGATCCTTGCGTGTTGCGACATTGCGATCAATTCGTATTAAGGTTTCGACCCCGGTCGTCGCGCTGGTTTTCGAGATAATCGCGAATAACCGCAATCGCTCCCAAAATTTTCAAAGTACCGCGAGTTTTCCGAGTCATTCCGCACCATCGGCGAACACAAAGTCGTCCGATCTTCGAAAACGACCACTGATCCTTGCGTGTTGCGACATTGCGATCAATTCATATTAAGGTTTCGACCACGGTCGTCGCTCTGGTTTTCGAGATAATCGCGAATAACCCTAATCGCTCCCAAAATTTTCAAAGTACCGCGAGTGTTCAGAGTCCTTCCGCACCATCGGCGAACACAAAGTCGTCCGATCTTCGAAAACGACAACTGATCCTTGCGTGTCGCGACAGTGCGATCAATTCATTTTAAGGTTTCGACCCCGGTTGTCGCGCTGGTTTTCGAGATAATCGCGAATAACCGCAATCGCTCCCAAAATTTTCAAAGTACCGCGAGTTTTCAGAGTCCTTCCGCACCATCGGCGAGCACAAAGTCGTCCGATCTTCGAAAACGACAACTGACCCTTGCGTGTCGCGGCATTGCGATCAATTCATTTTAAAGTTTCGACCCCGGTTGTCTCGCTGGTTTTCGAAGTAATCGCGAATATCCACAATCGCTCCCAATATTTTCAAAGTACCGCAAGTTGTCAGAGTCCTTCCGCACCTTCGTCCGAACACAAATACGCCCGATCGTCGAAAACGAACACAGATCCTTGCGTGTTGCGACATTGCGATCAATTGATATTAAGGTTTCGACCCCTGTCGTCGCGCTGGTTTTCGAGATAATCGCGAATAACCGCAGTCGCTCCCAAAATTTTCAAAGTACCGCGAGTTTTCAGAGTCATTCCGCACCATCGGCGAACACAAAGTCGTCCGATCTTCGAAAACGACCACTGATCCTTGCGTGTGCGACATTGCGATCAATTCATATTAAGGTTTCGACCAGGGCCCTCGCACTGGTTTCCGAGATAATCGCGAATAACCCAAATCGCTCCCAAAATTTTCTAAGTACCGCGAGTTTTCAGAGTCCTTGCGCACCATCGTCCGAACACAAAGACGCCCGATCGTCGAAAACGACCACAGATCCTTGCGTGTTGCGACATTGCGATCAATTCATATTAAGGTTTCGACCCAGGTCGTCGCGCTGGTATTCGAGATAATCGCGAATAACCGCAATCGCTCCCAAAATTTTCAAAGTCCCGCGAGTTTTCAGAGTCCTTCCGCACCATCGGCGAACACAAAGTCGTCCGATCTTCGAAAACGACAACTGACCCTTGCGTGTCGCGGCATTGCGATCAATTCATTTTAAAGTTTCGATCCCGGTTGTCGCGCTGGTTTTTGAGGTAATCGCGAATATCCACAATCGCTCCCAATATTTTCAAAGTACCGCGAGTTGTCAGAGTCCTTCCGCACCTTCGTCCGAACACAAAGACGCCCGATCGTCGAAAACGACCACAGATCCTTGCGTGACGCGACATTGCGATCAATTCATATTAAGGTTTCGACCCCGGTCGTCGCGCTGGTATTCGAGATAATCGCGAATAACCGCAATCGCTCCCAAAATTTTCAAAGTCCCGCGAGTTTTCAGAGTCCTTCCGCACCATCGGCGAACACAAAGTCGTCCGATCTTCGAAAACGACAACTGACCCTTGCGTGTCGCGGCATTGCGATCAATTCATTTTAAAGTTTCGACCCCGGTTGTCTAGCTGGTTTTCGAAGTAATCGCGAATATCCACAATCGCTCCCAATATTTTCAAAGTACCGCGAGTTGTCAGAGTCCTTCCGCACCTTCGTCCGAACACAAATACGCCCGATCGTCGAAAACGACCACAGATCCTTGCGTGTTGCGACATTGCGATCAATTCATATTAAGGTTTCGACCCCGGTCATCGCGCTGGTTTTCGAGATAATCGCGAATAACCGCAATCGCTCCCAAAATTTTCAAAGTACCGCGAGTTTTCAGAGTCATTCCGCACCATCGGCGAACACAAAGTCGTCCGATCTTCGAAAACGACCACTGATCCTTGCGTGTGCGACATTGCGATCAATTCATATTAAGGTTTCGACCAGGGCCCTCGCGCTGGTTTCCGAGATAATCGCGAATAACCCAAATCGCTCCCAAAATTTTCTAAGTACCGCGAGTTTTCAGAGTCCTTCCGCACCATCGTCCGAACACAAAGTCGCCCGATCGTCGAAAACGACCACTGATCCTTGCGTGTTGCGACATTGCGATCAATTCATATTAAGGTTTCAACCACGGTCATCGCGCTGGTTTTCGAGATAATCGCGAATAACCCTAATCGCTCCCAAAATTTTCAAAGTACCGCGAGTTTTCAGAGTCCTTCCGCACCATCGGCGAACACAAAGTCGTCCGATCTTCAAAAACGACAACTGATCCTTGCGTGTCGCGACATTGCGATCAATTCATTTTAAGGTTTCGACCCCGGTTGTCGCGCTGGTTTTCGAGATAATCGCGAATAACCGCAATCGCTCCCAAAATTTTCAAAGTACCGCGAGTTTTCAGAGTCCTTCCGCACCTTCGTCCGAACACAAATACGCCCGATCGTCGAAAACGACCACAGATCCTTGCGTGTTGCGACATTGCGATCAATTCATATTAAGGTTTCGACCCCGGTCGTCGCGCTGGTTTTCGAGATAATCGCGAATAACCCTAATCGCTCCCAAAATTTTCAAAGTACCGCGAGTTTTCAGAGTCCTTCCGCACCATCGGCGAACACAAAGTCGTCCGATCTTCGAAAACGACAACTGACCCTAGCGTGTCGCGGCATTGCGATCAATTCATTTTAAAGTTTCGACCCCGGTTGTCTCGCTGGTTTTCGAAGTAATCGCGAATATCCACAATCGCTCCCAATATTTTCAAAGTACCGCGAGTTGTCAGAGTCCTTCCGCACCTTCGTCCGAACACAAAGACGCCCGATCGTCAAAAACGACCACAGATCCTTGCGTGTTGCGACATTGCGATCAATTCGTATTAAGGTTTCGACCCCGGTCGTCGCGCTGGTTTTCGAGATAATCGCGAATAACCGCAATCGCTCCCAAAATTTTCAAAGTACCGCGAGTTTTCCGAGTCATTCCGCACCATCGGCGAACACAAAGTCGTCCGATCTTCGAAAACGACCACTGATCCTTGCGTGTTGCGACATTGCGATCAATTCATATTAAGGTTTCGACCACGGTCGTCGCTCTGGTTTTCGAGATAATCGCGAATAACCCTAATCGCTCCCAAAATTTTCAAAGTACCGCGAGTGTTCAGAGTCCTTCCGCACCATCGGCGAACACAAAGTCGTCCGATCTTCGAAAACGACAACTGATCCTTGCGTGTCGCGACAGTGCGATCAATTCATTTTAAGGTTTCGACCCCGGTTGTCGCGCTGGTTTTCGAGATAATCGCGAATAACCGCAATCGCTCCCAAAATTTTCAAAGTACCGCGAGTTTTCAGAGTCCTTCCGCACCATCGGCGAGCACAAAGTCGTCCGATCTTCGAAAACGACAACTGACCCTTGCGTGTCGCGGCATTGCGATCAATTCATTTTAAAGTTTCGACCCCGGTTGTCTCGCTGGTTTTCGAAGTAATCGCGAATATCCACAATCGCTCCCAATATTTTCAAAGTACCGCAAGTTGTCAGAGTCCTTCCGCACCTTCGTCCGAACACAAATACGCCCGATCGTCGAAAACGAACACAGATCCTTGCGTGTTGCGACATTGCGATCAATTGATATTAAGGTTTCGACCCCTGTCGTCGCGCTGGTTTTCGAGATAATCGCGAATAACCGCAGTCGCTCCCAAAATTTTCAAAGTACCGCGAGTTTTCAGAGTCATTCCGCACCATCGGCGAACACAAAGTCGTCCGATCTTCGAAAACGACCACTGATCCTTGCGTGTGCGACATTGCGATCAATTCATATTAAGGTTTCGACCAGGGCCCTCGCACTGGTTTCCGAGATAATCGCGAATAACCCAAATCGCTCCCAAAATTTTCTAAGTACCGCGAGTTTTCAGAGTCCTTGCGCACCATCGTCCGAACACAAAGACGCCCGATCGTCGAAAACGACCACAGATCCTTGCGTGTTGCGACATTGCGATCAATTCATATTAAGGTTTCGACCCAGGTCGTCGCGCTGGTATTCGAGATAATCGCGAATAACCGCAATCGCTCCCAAAATTTTCAAAGTCCCGCGAGTTTTCAGAGTCCTTCCGCACCATCGGCGAACACAAAGTCGTCCGATCTTCGAAAACGACAACTGACCCTTGCGTGTCGCGGCATTGCGATCAATTCATTTTAAAGTTTCGATCCCGGTTGTCGCGCTGGTTTTTGAGGTAATCGCGAATATCCACAATCGCTCCCAATATTTTCAAAGTACCGCGAGTTGTCAGAGTCCTTCCGCACCTTCGTCCGAACACAAAGACGCCCGATCGTCGAAAACGACCACAGATCCTTGCGTGACGCGACATTGCGATCAATTCATATTAAGGTTTCGACCCCGGTCGTCGCGCTGGTATTCGAGATAATCGCGAATAACCGCAATCGCTCCCAAAATTTTCAAAGTCCCGCGAGTTTTCAGAGTCCTTCCGCACCATCGGCGAACACAAAGTCGTCCGATCTTCGAAAACGACAACTGACCCTTGCGTGTCGCGGCATTGCGATCAATTCATTTTAAAGTTTCGACCCCGGTTGTCTAGCTGGTTTTCGAAGTAATCGCGAATATCCACAATCGCTCCCAATATTTTCAAAGTACCGCGAGTTGTCAGAGTCCTTCCGCACCTTCGTCCGAACACAAATACGCCCGATCGTCGAAAACGACCACAGATCCTTGCGTGTTGCGACATTGCGATCAATTCATATTAAGGTTTCGACCCCGGTCATCGCGCTGGTTTTCGAGATAATCGCGAATAACCGCAATCGCTCCCAAAATTTTCAAAGTACCGCGAGTTTTCAGAGTCATTCCGCACCATCGGCGAACACAAAGTCGTCCGATCTTCGAAAACGACCACTGATCCTTGCGTGTGCGACATTGCGATCAATTCATATTAAGGTTTCGACCAGGGCCCTCGCGCTGGTTTCCGAGATAATCGCGAATAACCCAAATCGCTCCCAAAATTTTCTAAGTACCGCGAGTTTTCAGAGTCCTTCCGCACCATCGTCCGAACACAAAGTCGCCCGATCGTCGAAAACGACCACTGATCCTTGCGTGTTGCGACATTGCGATCAATTCATATTAAGGTTTCAACCACGGTCATCGCGCTGGTTTTCGAGATAATCGCGAATAACCCTAATCGCTCCCAAAATTTTCAAAGTACCGCGAGTTTTCAGAGTCCTTCCGCACCATCGGCGAACACAAAGTCGTCCGATCTTCAAAAACGACAACTGATCCTTGCGTGTCGCGACATTGCGATCAATTCATTTTAAGGTTTCGACCCCGGTTGTCGCGCTGGTTTTCGAGATAATCGCGAATAACCGCAATCGCTCCCAAAATTTTCAAAGTACCGCGAGTTTTCAGAGTCCTTCCGCACCTTCGTCCGAACACAAATACGCCCGATCGTCGAAAACGACCACAGATCCTTGCGTGTTGCGACATTGCGATCAATTCATATTAAGGTTTCGACCCCGGTCGTCGCGCTGGTTTTCGAGATAATCGCGAATAACCCTAATCGCTCCCAAAATTTTCAAAGTACCGCGAGTTTTCAGAGTCCTTCCGCACCATCGGCGAGCACAAAGTCGTCCGATCTTCGAAAACGACAACTGACCCTTGCGTGTCGCGGCATTGCGATCAATTCATTTTAAAGTTTCGACCCCGGTTGTCTCGCTGGTTTTCGAAGTAATCGCGAATATCCACAATCGCTCCCAATATTTTCAAAGTACCGCGAGTTGTCAGAGTCCTTCCGCACATTCGTCCGAACACAAAGACGCCCGATCGTCGAAAACGACCACAGATCCTTGCGTGTTGCGACATTGCGATCAATTCATATTAAGGTTTCGACCCCGGTCGTCGCGTTGGTTTTCGAGATAATCGCGAATAACCGCAATCGCTCCGAAAATTTTCAAAGTCCCGCGAGTTTTCAGAGTCCTTCCGCACCATCGTCCGAACACAAAGTCGTCCGATCTTCGAAAACGACAACTGACGCTTGCGTGTCGCGGCATTGCGATCAATTCATTTTAAAGTTTCGACCCCGGTTGTCTCGCTGGTTTTCGAAGTAATCGCGAATATCCACAATCGCTCACCAATATTTTCAAAGTACCGCGAGTTATCAGAGTCCTTCCGCACCTTCGTCCGAACACAAATACGCCCGATCGTCGAAAACGACCACAGATCCTTGCGTGTTGCGACATTGCGATCAATTCATATTAAGGTTTCGACCCCGGTCGTCGCGCTGGTTTTCGAGATAATCGCGAATAACCGCAATCGCTCCCAAAATTTTCAAAGTACCGCGAGTTTTCAGAGTCATTCTGCACCATCGGCGAACACAAAGTCGTCCGATCTTCGAAAACGACAACTGACCCTTGCGTGTCGCGGCATTGCGATCAATTCATTTTAAAGTTTCGACCCCGGTTGACTCGCTGGTTTTCGAAGTAATCGCGAATATCCACAATCGCTCCCAATATTTTCAAAGTACCGCGAGTTGTCAGAGTCTTTCCGCACCTTCGTCCGAACACAAAGACGCCCGATCGTCGAAAACGACCACAGATCCTTGCGTGTTGCGACATTGCGATCAATTCATATTAAGGTTTCGACCCAGGTCGTCGCGCTGGTATTCGAGATAATCGCGAATAACCGCAATCGCTCCCAAAATTTTCAAAGTCCCGCGAGTTTTCAGAGTCCTTCCGCACCATCGGCGAACACAAAGTCGTCCGATCTTCGAAAACGACAACTGACCCTTGCGTGTCGCGGCATTGCGATCAATTCATTTTAAAGTTTCGATCCCGGTTGTCGCGCTGGTTTTTGAGGTAATCGCGAATATCCACAATCGCTCCCAATATTTTCAAAGTACCGCGAGTTGTCAGAGTCCTTCCGCACCTTCGTCCGAACACAAAGACGCCCGATCGTCGAAAACGACCACAGATCCTTGCGTGTTGCGACATTGCGATCAATTCATATTAAGGTTTCGACCCCGGTCGTCGCGCCGGTTTACGAGATAATCGCGAATAACCCTAATCGCTCCCAAAATTTTCAAAGTACCGCGAGTTTTCAGAGTCCTTCCGCACCATCGGCGAACACAAAGTCGTCCGATCTTCGAAAACGACAACTGACCCTTGCGTGTCGCGGCATTGCGATCAATTCATTTTAAAGTTTCGACCCCGGTTGTCTAGCTGGTTTTCGAAGTAATCGCGAATATCCACAATCGCTCCCAATATTTTCAAAGTACCGCGAGTTGTCAGAGTCATTCCGCACCATCGGCGAACACAAAGTCGTCCGATCTTCGAAAACGACCACTGATCCTTGCGTGTGCGACATTGCGATCAATTCATATTAAGGTTTCGACCAGGGCCCTCGCGCTGGTTTTCGAGATAATCGCGAATAACCCTAATCGCTCCCAAAATTTTCAAAGTACCGCGAGTTTTCAGAGTCCTTCCGCACCATCGGCGAACACAAAGTCGTCCGATCTTCGAAAACGACAACTGACCCTTGCGTGTCGCGGCATTGCGATCAATTCATTTTAAAGTTTCGACCCCGGTTGTCTCGCTGGTTTTCGAAGTAATCGCGAATATCCACAATCGCTCCCAATATTTTCAAAGTACCGCGAGTTGTCAGAGTCCTTCCGCACATTCGTCCGAACACAAAGACGCCCGATCGTCGAAAACGACCACAGATCCTTGCGTGACGCGACATTGCGATCAATTCATATTAAGGTTTCGACCCCGGTCGTCGCGCTGGTATTCGAGATAATCGCGAATAACCGCAATCGCTCCCAAAATTTTCAAAGTCCCGCGAGTTTTCAGAGTCCTTCCGCACCATCGGCGAACACAAAGTCGTCCGATCTTCGAAAACGACAACTGACCCTTGCGTGTCGCGGCATTGCGATCAATTCATTTTAAAGTTTCGACCCCGGTTGTCTAGCTGGTTTTCGAAGTAATCGCGAATATCCACAATCGCTCCCAATATTTTCAAAGTACCGCGAGTTGTCAGAGTCCTTCCGCACCTTCGTCCGAACACAAATACGCCCGATCGTCGAAAACGACCACAGATCCTTGCGTGTTGCGACATTGCGATCAATTCATATTAAGGTTTCGACCCCGGTCATCGCGCTGGTTTTCGAGATAATCGCGAATAACCGCAATCGCTCCCAAAATTTTCAAAGTACCGCGAGTTTTCAGAGTCATTCCGCACCATCGGCGAACACAAAGTCGTCCGATCTTCGAAAACGACCACTGATCCTTGCGTGTGCGACATTGCGATCAATTCATATTAAGGTTTCGACCAGGGCCCTCGCGCTGGTTTCCGAGATAATCGCGAATAACCCAAATCGCTCCCAAAATTTTCTAAGTACCGCGAGTTTTCAGAGTCCTTCCGCACCATCGTCCGAACACAAAGTCGCCCGATCGTCGAAAACGACCACTGATCCTTGCGTGTTGCGACATTGCGATCAATTCATATTAAGGTTTCAACCACGGTCATCGCGCTGGTTTTCGAGATAATCGCGAATAACCCTAATCGCTCCCAAAATTTTCAAAGTACCGCGAGTTTTCAGAGTCCTTCCGCACCATCGGCGAACACAAAGTCGTCCGATCTTCGAAAACGACAACTGATCCTTGCGTGTCGCGACATTGCGATCAATTCATTTTAAGGTTTCGACCCCGGTTGTCTAGCTGGTTTTCGAAGTAATCGCGAATATCCACAATCGCTCCCAATATTTTCAAAGTACCGCGAGTTGTCAGAGTCATTCCGCACCATCGGCGAACACAAAGTCGTCCGATCTTCGAAAACGACCACTGATCCTTGCGTGTGCGACATTGCGATCAATTCATATTAAGGTTTCGACCAGGGCCCTCGCGCTGGTTTTCGAGATAATCGCGAATAACCCTAATCGCTCCCAAAATTTTCAAAGTACCGCGAGTTTTCAGAGTCCTTCCGCACCATCGGCGAGCACAAAGTCGTCCGATCTTCGAAAACGACAACTGACCCTAGCGTGTCGCGGCATTGCGATCAATTCATTTTAAAGTTTCGACCCCGGTTGTCTCGCTGGTTTTCGAAGTAATCGCGAATATCCACAATCGCTCCCAATATTTTCAAAGTACCGCGAGTTGTCAGAGTCCTTCCGCACCTTCGTCCGAACACAAAGACGCCCGATCGTCAAAAACGACCACAGATCCTTGCGTGTTGCGACATTGCGATCAATTCGTATTAAGGTTTCGACCCCGGTCGTCGCGCTGGTTTTCGAGATAATCGCGAATAACCGCAATCGCTCCCAAAATTTTCAAAGTACCGCGAGTTTTCCGAGTCATTCCGCACCATCGGCGAACACAAAGTCGTCCGATCTTCGAAAACGACCACTGATCCTTGCGTGTTGCGACATTGCGATCAATTCATATTAAGGTTTCGACCACGGTCGTCGCTCTGGTTTTCGAGATAATCGCGAATAACCCTAATCGCTCCCAAAATTTTCAAAGTACCGCGAGTGTTCAGAGTCCTTCCGCACCATCGGCGAACACAAAGTCGTCCGATCTTCGAAAACGACAACTGATCCTTGCGTGTCGCGACAGTGCGATCAATTCATTTTAAGGTTTCGACCCCGGTTGTCGCGCTGGTTTTCGAGATAATCGCGAATAACCGCAATCGCTCCCAAAATTTTCAAAGTACCGCGAGTTTTCAGAGTCCTTCCGCACCATCGGCGAGCACAAAGTCGTCCGATCTTCGAAAACGACAACTGACCCTTGCGTGTCGCGGCATTGCGATCAATTCATTTTAAAGTTTCGACCCCGGTTGTCTCGCTGGTTTTCGAAGTAATCGCGAATATCCACAATCGCTCCCAATATTTTCAAAGTACCGCAAGTTGTCAGAGTCCTTCCGCACCTTCGTCCGAACACAAATACGCCCGATCGTCGAAAACGAACACAGATCCTTGCGTGTTGCGACATTGCGATCAATTGATATTAAGGTTTCGACCCCTGTCGTCGCGCTGGTTTTCGAGATAATCGCGAATAACCGCAGTCGCTCCCAAAATTTTCAAAGTACCGCGAGTTTTCAGAGTCATTCCGCACCATCGGCGAACACAAAGTCGTCCGATCTTCGAAAACGACCACTGATCCTTGCGTGTGCGACATTGCGATCAATTCATATTAAGGTTTCGACCAGGGCCCTCGCACTGGTTTCCGAGATAATCGCGAATAACCCAAATCGCTCCCAAAATTTTCTAAGTACCGCGAGTTTTCAGAGTCCTTGCGCACCATCGTCCGAACACAAAGACGCCCGATCGTCGAAAACGACCACAGATCCTTGCGTGTTGCGACATTGCGATCAATTCATATTAAGGTTTCGACCCAGGTCGTCGCGCTGGTATTCGAGATAATCGCGAATAACCGCAATCGCTCCCAAAATTTTCAAAGTCCCGCGAGTTTTCAGAGTCCTTCCGCACCATCGGCGAACACAAAGTCGTCCGATCTTCGAAAACGACAACTGACCCTTGCGTGTCGCGGCATTGCGATCAATTCATTTTAAAGTTTCGATCCCGGTTGTCGCGCTGGTTTTTGAGGTAATCGCGAATATCCACAATCGCTCCCAATATTTTCAAAGTACCGCGAGTTGTCAGAGTCCTTCCGCACCTTCGTCCGAACACAAAGACGCCCGATCGTCGAAAACGACCACAGATCCTTGCGTGACGCGACATTGCGATCAATTCATATTAAGGTTTCGACCCCGGTCGTCGCGCTGGTATTCGAGATAATCGCGAATAACCGCAATCGCTCCCAAAATTTTCAAAGTCCCGCGAGTTTTCAGAGTCCTTCCGCACCATCGGCGAACACAAAGTCGTCCGATCTTCGAAAACGACAACTGACCCTTGCGTGTCGCGGCATTGCGATCAATTCATTTTAAAGTTTCGACCCCGGTTGTCTAGCTGGTTTTCGAAGTAATCGCGAATATCCACAATCGCTCCCAATATTTTCAAAGTACCGCGAGTTGTCAGAGTCCTTCCGCACCTTCGTCCGAACACAAATACGCCCGATCGTCGAAAACGACCACAGATCCTTGCGTGTTGCGACATTGCGATCAATTCATATTAAGGTTTCGACCCCGGTCATCGCGCTGGTTTTCGAGATAATCGCGAATAACCGCAATCGCTCCCAAAATTTTCAAAGTACCGCGAGTTTTCAGAGTCATTCCGCACCATCGGCGAACACAAAGTCGTCCGATCTTCGAAAACGACCACTGATCCTTGCGTGTGCGACATTGCGATCAATTCATATTAAGGTTTCGACCAGGGCCCTCGCGCTGGTTTCCGAGATAATCGCGAATAACCCAAATCGCTCCCAAAATTTTCTAAGTACCGCGAGTTTTCAGAGTCCTTCCGCACCATCGTCCGAACACAAAGTCGCCCGATCGTCGAAAACGACCACTGATCCTTGCGTGTTGCGACATTGCGATCAATTCATATTAAGGTTTCAACCACGGTCATCGCGCTGGTTTTCGAGATAATCGCGAATAACCCTAATCGCTCCCAAAATTTTCAAAGTACCGCGAGTTTTCAGAGTCCTTCCGCACCATCGGCGAACACAAAGTCGTCCGATCTTCAAAAACGACAACTGATCCTTGCGTGTCGCGACATTGCGATCAATTCATTTTAAGGTTTCGACCCCGGTTGTCGCGCTGGTTTTCGAGATAATCGCGAATAACCGCAATCGCTCCCAAAATTTTCAAAGTACCGCGAGTTTTCAGAGTCCTTCCGCACCTTCGTCCGAACACAAATACGCCCGATCGTCGAAAACGACCACAGATCCTTGCGTGTTGCGACATTGCGATCAATTCATATTAAGGTTTCGACCCCGGTCGTCGCGCTGGTTTTCGAGATAATCGCGAATAACCCTAATCGCTCCCAAAATTTTCAAAGTACCGCGAGTTTTCAGAGTCCTTCCGCACCATCGGCGAGCACAAAGTCGTCCGATCTTCGAAAACGACAACTGACCCTTGCGTGTCGCGGCATTGCGATCAATTCATTTTAAAGTTTCGACCCCGGTTGTCTCGCTGGTTTTCGAAGTAATCGCGAATATCCACAATCGCTCCCAATATTTTCAAAGTACCGCGAGTTGTCAGAGTCCTTCCGCACATTCGTCCGAACACAAAGACGCCCGATCGTCGAAAACGACCACAGATCCTTGCGTGTTGCGACATTGCGATCAATTCATATTAAGGTTTCGACCCCGGTCGTCGCGTTGGTTTTCGAGATAATCGCGAATAACCGCAATCGCTCCGAAAATTTTCAAAGTCCCGCGAGTTTTCAGAGTCCTTCCGCACCATCGTCCGAACACAAAGTCGTCCGATCTTCGAAAACGACAACTGACGCTTGCGTGTCGCGGCATTGCGATCAATTCATTTTAAAGTTTCGACCCCGGTTGTCTCGCTGGTTTTCGAAGTAATCGCGAATATCCACAATCGCTCACCAATATTTTCAAAGTACCGCGAGTTATCAGAGTCCTTCCGCACCTTCGTCCGAACACAAATACGCCCGATCGTCGAAAACGACCACAGATCCTTGCGTGTTGCGACATTGCGATCAATTCATATTAAGGTTTCGACCCCGGTCGTCGCGCTGGTTTTCGAGATAATCGCGAATAACCGCAATCGCTCCCAAAATTTTCAAAGTACCGCGAGTTTTCAGAGTCATTCTGCACCATCGGCGAACACAAAGTCGTCCGATCTTCGAAAACGACAACTGACCCTTGCGTGTCGCGGCATTGCGATCAATTCATTTTAAAGTTTCGACCCCGGTTGACTCGCTGGTTTTCGAAGTAATCGCGAATATCCACAATTGCTCCCAATATTTTCAAAGTACCGCGAGTTGTCAGAGTCTTTCCGCACCTTCGTCCGAACACAAAGACGCCCGATCGTCGAAAACGACCACAGATCCTTGCGTGTTGCGACATTGCGATCAATTCATATTAAGGTTTCGACCCAGGTCGTCGCGCTGGTATTCGAGATAATCGCGAATAACCGCAATCGCTCCCAAAATTTTCAAAGTCCCGCGAGTTTTCAGAGTCCTTCCGCACCATCGGCGAACACAAAGTCGTCCGATCTTCGAAAACGACAACTGACCCTTGCGTGTCGCGGCATTGCGATCAATTCATTTTAAAGTTTCGATCCCGGTTGTCGCGCTGGTTTTTGAGGTAATCGCGAATATCCACAATCGCTCCCAATATTTTCAAAGTACCGCGAGTTGTCAGAGTCCTTCCGCACCTTCGTCCGAACACAAAGACGCCCGATCGTCGAAAACGACCACAGATCCTTGCGTGTTGCGACATTGCGATCAATTCATATTAAGGTTTCGACCCCGGTCGTCGCGCCGGTTTACGAGATAATCGCGAATAACCCTAATCGCTCCCAAAATTTTCAAAGTACCGCGAGTTTTCAGAGTCCTTCCGCACCATCGGCGAACACAAAGTCGTCCGATCTTCGAAAACGACAACTGACCCTTGCGTGTCGCGGCATTGCGATCAATTCATTTTAAAGTTTCGACCCCGGTTGTCTAGCTGGTTTTCGAAGTAATCGCGAATATCCACAATCGCTCCCAATATTTTCAAAGTACCGCGAGTTGTCAGAGTCATTCCGCACCATCGGCGAACACAAAGTCGTCCGATCTTCGAAAACGACCACTGATCCTTGCGTGTGCGACATTGCGATCAATTCATATTAAGGTTTCGACCAGGGCCCTCGCGCTGGTTTTCGAGATAATCGCGAATAACCCTAATCGCTCCCAAAATTTTCAAAGTACCGCGAGTTTTCAGAGTCCTTCCGCACCATCGGCGAGCACAAAGTCGTCCGATCTTCGAAAACGACAACTGACCCTAGCGTGTCGCGGCATTGCGATCAATTCATTTTAAAGTTTCGACCCCGGTTGTCTCGCTGGTTTTCGAAGTAATCGCGAATATCCACAATCGCTCCCAATATTTTCAAAGTACCGCGAGTTGTCAGAGTCCTTCCGCACCTTCGTCCGAACACAAAGACGCCCGATCGTCAAAAACGACCACAGATCCTTGCGTGTTGCGACATTGCGATCAATTCGTATTAAGGTTTCGACCCCGGTCGTCGCGCTGGTTTTCGAGATAATCGCGAATAACCGCAATCGCTCCCAAAATTTTCAAAGTACCGCGAGTTTTCCGAGTCATTCTGCACCATCGGCGAACACAAAGTCGTCCGATCTTCGAAAACGACCACTGATCCTTGCGTGTGCGACATTGCGATCAATTCATTTTAAGGTTTCGACCCCGGTTGTCGCGCTGGTTTTCGAGATAATCGCGAATAACCGCAATCGCTCCCAAAATTTTCAAAGTACCGCGAGTTTTCAGAGTCCTTCCGCACCATCGTCCGAACACAAAGTCGTCCGATTGTAGAAAACGACCACTGATCCTTGCGTGTTGCGACATTGCGATCAATTCATATTAAGGTTTCGACCACGGTCGTCGCTCTGGTTTTCGAGATAATCGCGAATAACCCTAATCGCTCCCAAAATTTTCAAAGTACCGCGAGTGTTCAGAGTCCTTCCGCACCATCGGCGAACACAAAGTCGTCCTATCTTCGAAAACGACAACTGATCCTTGCGTGTCGCGACAGTGCGATCAATTCATTTTAAGGTTTCGACCCCGGTTGTCGCGCTGGTTTTCGAGATAATCGCGAATAACCGCAATCGCTCCCAAAATTTTCAAAGTACCGCGAGTTTTCAGAGTCCTTCCGCACCATCGGCGAGCACAAAGTCGTCCGATCTTCGAAAACGACAACTGACCCTTGCGTGTCGCGGCATTGCGATCAATTCATTTTAAAGTTTCGACCCCGGTTGTCTCGCTGGTTTTCGAAGTAATCGCGAATATCCACAATCGCTCCCAATATTTTCAAAGTACCGCGAGTTGTCAGAGTCCTTCCGCACCTTCGTCCGAACACAAATACGCCCGATCGTCGAAAACGAACACAGATCCTTGCGTGTTGCGACATTGCGATCAATTGATATTAAGGTTTCGACCCCTGTCGTCGCGCTGGTTTTCGAGATAATCGCGAATAACCGCAATCGCTCCCAAAATTTTCAAAGTACCGCGAGTTTTCAGAGTCATTCCGCACCATCGGCGAACACAAAGTCGTCCGATCTTCGAAAACGACCACTGATCCTTGCGTGTGCGACATTGCGATCAATTCATATTAAGGTTTCGACCAGGGCCCTCGCGCTGGTTTTCGAGATAATCGCGAATAACCGCAATCGCTCCCAAAATTTTCTAAGTACCGCGAGTTTTCAGAGTCATTCCGCACCATCGGCGAACACAAAGTCGTCCGATCTTCGAAAACGACCACTGATCCTTGCGTGTGCGACATTGCGATCAATTCATATTAAGGTTTCGACCAGGGCCCTCGCACTGGTTTCCGAGATAATCGCGAATAACCCAAATCGCTTCCAAAATTTTCTAAGTACCGCGAGTTTTCAGAGTCCTTGCGCACCATCGTCCGAACACAAAGTCGCCCGATCGTCGAAAACGACCACTGATCCTTGCGTGTTGCGACATTGCGATCAATTCATATTAAGGTTTCAACCACGGTCGTCGCGCTGGTTTTCGAGATAATCGCGAATAACCCTAATCGCTCCCAAAATTTTCAAAGTACCGCGAGTTTTCAGAGTCCTTCCGCACCATCGGCGAACACAAAGTCGTCCGATCTTCGAAAACGACAACTGATCCTTGCGTGTCGCGACATTGCGATCAATTCATTTTAAGGTTTCGACCCCGGTTGTCGCGCTGGTTTTCGAGATAATCGCGAATAACCGCAATCGCTCCCAAAATTTTCAAAGTACCGCGAGTTTTCAGAGTCCTTCCGCACCTTCGTCCGAACACAAATACGCCCGATCGTCGAAAACGACCACAGATCCTTGCGTGTTGTGACATTGCGATCAATTCATATTAAGGTTTCGACCCCGGTCGTCGCGCTGGTTTTCGAGATAATCGCGAATAACCGCAATCGCTCCCAAAATTTTCAAATTACCGCGAGTTTTCAGAGTCATTCTGCACCATCGGCGAACACAAAGTCGTCCGATCTTCGAAAACGACAACTGACCCTTGCGTGTCGCGGCATTGCGATCAATTCATTTTAAAGTTTCGACCCCGGTTGACTCGCTGGTTTTCGAAGTAATCGCGAATATCCACAATCGCTCCCAATATTTTCAAAGTACCGCGAGTTGTCAGAGTCTTTCCGCACCTTCGTCCGAACACAAAGACGCCCGATCGTCGAAAACGACCACAGATCCTTGCGTGTTGCGACATTGCGATCAATTCATATTAAGGTTTCGACCCAGGTCGTCGCGCTGGTATTCGAGATAATCGGGAATAACCGCAATCGCTCCCAAAATTTTCAAAGTCCCGCGAGTTTTCAGAGTCCTTCCGCACCATCGGCGAACACAAAGTCGTCCGATCTTCGAAAACGACAACTGACCCTTGCGTGTCGCGGCATTGCGATCAATTCATTTTAAAGTTTCGATCCCGGTTGTCGCGCTGGTTTTTGAGGTAATCGCGAATATCCACAATCGCTCCCAATATTTTCAAAGTACCGCGAGTTGTCAGAGTCCTTCCGCACCTTCGTCCGAACACAAAGACGCCAGATCGTCGAAAACGACCACAGATCCTTGCGTGTTGCGACATTGCGATCAATTCATATTAAGGTTTCGACCCCGGTCGTCGCGCCGGTTTACGAGATAATCGCGAATAACCCTAATCGCTCCCAAAATTTTCAAAGTACCGCGAGTTTTCAGAGTCCTTCCGCACCATCGGCGAACACAAAGTCGTCCGATCTTCGAAAACGACAACTGACCCTTGCGTGTCGCGGCATTGCGATCAATTCATTTTAAAGTTTCGACCCCGGTTGTCTAGCTGGTTTTCGAAGTAATCGCGAATATCCACAATCGCTCCCAATATTTTCAAAGTACCGCGAGTTGTCAGAGTCCTTCCGCACCTTCGTCCGAACACAAATACGCCCGATCGTCGAAAACGACCACAGATCCTTGCGTGTTGCGACATTGCGATCAATTCATATTAAGGTTTCGACCCCGGTCATCGCGCTGGTTTTCGAGATAATCGCGAATAACCGCAATCGCTCCCAAAATTTTCAAAGTACCGCGAGTTTTCAGAGTCATTCCGCACCATCGGCGAACACAAAGTCGTCCGATCTTCGAAAACGACCACTGATCCTTGCGTGTGCGACATTGCGATCAATTCATATTAAGGTTTCGACCAGGGCCCTCGCGCTGGTTTCCGAGATAATCGCGAATAACCCAAATCGCTCCCAAAATTTTCTAAGTACCGCGAGTTTTCAGAGTCCTTCCGCACCATCGTCCGAACACAAAGTCGCCCGATCGTCGAAAACGACCACTGATCCTTGCGTGTTGCGACATTGCGATCAATTCATATTAAGGTTTCAACCACGGTCATCGCGCTGGTTTTCGAGATAATCGCGAATAACCCTAATCGCTCCCAAAATTTTCAAAGTACCGCGAGTTTTCAGAGTCCTTCCGCACCATCGGCGAACACAAAGTCGTCCGATCTTCGAAAACGACAACTGATCCTTGCGTGTCGCGACATTGCGATCAATTCATTTTAAGGTTTCGACCCCGGTTGTCTAGCTGGTTTTCGAAGTAATCGCGAATATCCACAATCGCTCCCAATATTTTCAAAGTACCGCGAGTTGTCAGAGTCATTCCGCACCATCGGCGAACACAAAGTCGTCCGATCTTCGAAAACGACCACTGATCCTTGCGTGTGCGACATTGCGATCAATTCATATTAAGGTTTCGACCAGGGCCCTCGCGCTGGTTTTCGAGATAATCGCGAATAACCCTAATCGCTCCCAAAATTTTCAAAGTACCGCGAGTTTTCAGAGTCCTTCCGCACCATCGGCGAGCACAAAGTCGTCCGATCTTCGAAAACGACAACTGACCCTAGCGTGTCGCGGCATTGCGATCAATTCATTTTAAAGTTTCGACCCCGGTTGTCTCGCTGGTTTTCGAAGTAATCGCGAATATCCACAATCGCTCCCAATATTTTCAAAGTACCGCGAGTTGTCAGAGTCCTTCCGCACCTTCGTCCGAACACAAAGACGCCCGATCGTCAAAAACGACCACAGATCCTTGCGTGTTGCGACATTGCGATCAATTCGTATTAAGGTTTCGACCCCGGTCGTCGCGCTGGTTTTCGAGATAATCGCGAATAACCGCAATCGCTCCCAAAATTTTCAAAGTACCGCGAGTTTTCCGAGTCATTCCGCACCATCGGCGAACACAAAGTCGTCCGATCTTCGAAAACGACCACTGATCCTTGCGTGTTGCGACATTGCGATCAATTCATATTAAGGTTTCGACCACGGTCGTCGCTCTGGTTTTCGAGATAATCGCGAATAACCCTAATCGCTCCCAAAATTTTCAAAGTACCGCGAGTGTTCAGAGTCCTTCCGCACCATCGGCGAACACAAAGTCGTCCGATCTTCGAAAACGACAACTGATCCTTGCGTGTCGCGACAGTGCGATCAATTCATTTTAAGGTTTCGACCCCGGTTGTCGCGCTGGTTTTCGAGATAATCGCGAATAACCGCAATCGCTCCCAAAATTTTCAAAGTACCGCGAGTTTTCAGAGTCCTTCCGCACCATCGGCGAGCACAAAGTCGTCCGATCTTCGAAAACGACAACTGACCCTTGCGTGTCGCGGCATTGCGATCAATTCATTTTAAAGTTTCGACCCCGGTTGTCTCGCTGGTTTTCGAAGTAATCGCGAATATCCACAATCGCTCCCAATATTTTCAAAGTACCGCAAGTTGTCAGAGTCCTTCCGCACCTTCGTCCGAACACAAATACGCCCGATCGTCGAAAACGAACACAGATCCTTGCGTGTTGCGACATTGCGATCAATTGATATTAAGGTTTCGACCCCTGTCGTCGCGCTGGTTTTCGAGATAATCGCGAATAACCGCAGTCGCTCCCAAAATTTTCAAAGTACCGCGAGTTTTCAGAGTCATTCCGCACCATCGGCGAACACAAAGTCGTCCGATCTTCGAAAACGACCACTGATCCTTGCGTGTGCGACATTGCGATCAATTCATATTAAGGTTTCGACCAGGGCCCTCGCACTGGTTTCCGAGATAATCGCGAATAACCCAAATCGCTCCCAAAATTTTCTAAGTACCGCGAGTTTTCAGAGTCCTTGCGCACCATCGTCCGAACACAAAGACGCCCGATCGTCGAAAACGACCACAGATCCTTGCGTGTTGCGACATTGCGATCAATTCATATTAAGGTTTCGACCCAGGTCGTCGCGCTGGTATTCGAGATAATCGCGAATAACCGCAATCGCTCCCAAAATTTTCAAAGTCCCGCGAGTTTTCAGAGTCCTTCCGCACCATCGGCGAACACAAAGTCGTCCGATCTTCGAAAACGACAACTGACCCTTGCGTGTCGCGGCATTGCGATCAATTCATTTTAAAGTTTCGATCCCGGTTGTCGCGCTGGTTTTTGAGGTAATCGCGAATATCCACAATCGCTCCCAATATTTTCAAAGTACCGCGAGTTGTCAGAGTCCTTCCGCACCTTCGTCCGAACACAAAGACGCCCGATCGTCGAAAACGACCACAGATCCTTGCGTGACGCGACATTGCGATCAATTCATATTAAGGTTTCGACCCCGGTCGTCGCGCTGGTATTCGAGATAATCGCGAATAACCGCAATCGCTCCCAAAATTTTCAAAGTCCCGCGAGTTTTCAGAGTCCTTCCGCACCATCGGCGAACACAAAGTCGTCCGATCTTCGAAAACGACAACTGACCCTTGCGTGTCGCGGCATTGCGATCAATTCATTTTAAAGTTTCGACCCCGGTTGTCTAGCTGGTTTTCGAAGTAATCGCGAATATCCACAATCGCTCCCAATATTTTCAAAGTACCGCGAGTTGTCAGAGTCCTTCCGCACCTTCGTCCGAACACAAATACGCCCGATCGTCGAAAACGACCACAGATCCTTGCGTGTTGCGACATTGCGATCAATTCATATTAAGGTTTCGACCCCGGTCATCGCGCTGGTTTTCGAGATAATCGCGAATAACCGCAATCGCTCCCAAAATTTTCAAAGTACCGCGAGTTTTCAGAGTCATTCCGCACCATCGGCGAACACAAAGTCGTCCGATCTTCGAAAACGACCACTGATCCTTGCGTGTGCGACATTGCGATCAATTCATATTAAGGTTTCGACCAGGGCCCTCGCGCTGGTTTCCGAGATAATCGCGAATAACCCAAATCGCTCCCAAAATTTTCTAAGTACCGCGAGTTTTCAGAGTCCTTCCGCACCATCGTCCGAACACAAAGTCGCCCGATCGTCGAAAACGACCACTGATCCTTGCGTGTTGCGACATTGCGATCAATTCATATTAAGGTTTCAACCACGGTCATCGCGCTGGTTTTCGAGATAATCGCGAATAACCCTAATCGCTCCCAAAATTTTCAAAGTACCGCGAGTTTTCAGAGTCCTTCCGCACCATCGGCGAACACAAAGTCGTCCGATCTTCAAAAACGACAACTGATCCTTGCGTGTCGCGACATTGCGATCAATTCATTTTAAGGTTTCGACCCCGGTTGTCGCGCTGGTTTTCGAGATAATCGCGAATAACCGCAATCGCTCCCAAAATTTTCAAAGTACCGCGAGTTTTCAGAGTCCTTCCGCACCTTCGTCCGAACACAAATACGCCCGATCGTCGAAAACGACCACAGATCCTTGCGTGTTGCGACATTGCGATCAATTCATATTAAGGTTTCGACCCCGGTCGTCGCGCTGGTTTTCGAGATAATCGCGAATAACCCTAATCGCTCCCAAAATTTTCAAAGTACCGCGAGTTTTCAGAGTCCTTCCGCACCATCGGCGAGCACAAAGTCGTCCGATCTTCGAAAACGACAACTGACCCTTGCGTGTCGCGGCATTGCGATCAATTCATTTTAAAGTTTCGACCCCGGTTGTCTCGCTGGTTTTCGAAGTAATCGCGAATATCCACAATCGCTCCCAATATTTTCAAAGTACCGCGAGTTGTCAGAGTCCTTCCGCACATTCGTCCGAACACAAAGACGCCCGATCGTCGAAAACGACCACAGATCCTTGCGTGTTGCGACATTGCGATCAATTCATATTAAGGTTTCGACCCCGGTCGTCGCGTTGGTTTTCGAGATAATCGCGAATAACCGCAATCGCTCCGAAAATTTTCAAAGTCCCGCGAGTTTTCAGAGTCCTTCCGCACCATCGTCCGAACACAAAGTCGTCCGATCTTCGAAAACGACAACTGACGCTTGCGTGTCGCGGCATTGCGATCAATTCATTTTAAAGTTTCGACCCCGGTTGTCTCGCTGGTTTTCGAAGTAATCGCGAATATCCACAATCGCTCACCAATATTTTCAAAGTACCGCGAGTTATCAGAGTCCTTCCGCACCTTCGTCCGAACACAAATACGCCCGATCGTCGAAAACGACCACAGATCCTTGCGTGTTGCGACATTGCGATCAATTCATATTAAGGTTTCGACCCCGGTCGTCGCGCTGGTTTTCGAGATAATCGCGAATAACCGCAATCGCTCCCAAAATTTTCAAAGTACCGCGAGTTTTCAGAGTCATTCTGCACCATCGGCGAACACAAAGTCGTCCGATCTTCGAAAACGACAACTGACCCTTGCGTGTCGCGGCATTGCGATCAATTCATTTTAAAGTTTCGACCCCGGTTGACTCGCTGGTTTTCGAAGTAATCGCGAATATCCACAATTGCTCCCAATATTTTCAAAGTACCGCGAGTTGTCAGAGTCTTTCCGCACCTTCGTCCGAACACAAAGACGCCCGATCGTCGAAAACGACCACAGATCCTTGCGTGTTGCGACATTGCGATCAATTCATATTAAGGTTTCGACCCAGGTCGTCGCGCTGGTATTCGAGATAATCGCGAATAACCGCAATCGCTCCCAAAATTTTCAAAGTCCCGCGAGTTTTCAGAGTCCTTCCGCACCATCGGCGAACACAAAGTCGTCCGATCTTCGAAAACGACAACTGACCCTTGCGTGTCGCGGCATTGCGATCAATTCATTTTAAAGTTTCGATCCCGGTTGTCGCGCTGGTTTTTGAGGTAATCGCGAATATCCACAATCGCTCCCAATATTTTCAAAGTACCGCGAGTTGTCAGAGTCCTTCCGCACCTTCGTCCGAACACAAAGACGCCCGATCGTCGAAAACGACCACAGATCCTTGCGTGTTGCGACATTGCGATCAATTCATATTAAGGTTTCGACCCCGGTCGTCGCGCCGGTTTACGAGATAATCGCGAATAACCCTAATCGCTCCCAAAATTTTCAAAGTACCGCGAGTTTTCAGAGTCCTTCCGCACCATCGGCGAACACAAAGTCGTCCGATCTTCGAAAACGACAACTGACCCTTGCGTGTCGCGGCATTGCGATCAATTCATTTTAAAGTTTCGACCCCGGTTGTCTAGCTGGTTTTCGAAGTAATCGCGAATATCCACAATCGCTCCCAATATTTTCAAAGTACCGCGAGTTGTCAGAGTCATTCCGCACCATCGGCGAACACAAAGTCGTCCGATCTTCGAAAACGACCACTGATCCTTGCGTGTGCGACATTGCGATCAATTCATATTAAGGTTTCGACCAGGGCCCTCGCGCTGGTTTTCGAGATAATCGCGAATAACCCTAATCGCTCCCAAAATTTTCAAAGTACCGCGAGTTTTCAGAGTCCTTCCGCACCATCGGCGAGCACAAAGTCGTCCGATCTTCGAAAACGACAACTGACCCTAGCGTGTCGCGGCATTGCGATCAATTCATTTTAAAGTTTCGACCCCGGTTGTCTCGCTGGTTTTCGAAGTAATCGCGAATATCCACAATCGCTCCCAATATTTTCAAAGTACCGCGAGTTGTCAGAGTCCTTCCGCACCTTCGTCCGAACACAAAGACGCCCGATCGTCAAAAACGACCACAGATCCTTGCGTGTTGCGACATTGCGATCAATTCGTATTAAGGTTTCGACCCCGGTCGTCGCGCTGGTTTTCGAGATAATCGCGAATAACCGCAATCGCTCCCAAAATTTTCAAAGTACCGCGAGTTTTCCGAGTCATTCTGCACCATCGGCGAACACAAAGTCGTCCGATCTTCGAAAACGACCACTGATCCTTGCGTGTGCGACATTGCGATCAATTCATTTTAAGGTTTCGACCCCGGTTGTCGCGCTGGTTTTCGAGATAATCGCGAATAACCGCAATCGCTCCCAAAATTTTCAAAGTACCGCGAGTTTTCAGAGTCCTTCCGCACCATCGTCCGAACACAAAGTCGTCCGATTGTAGAAAACGACCACTGATCCTTGCGTGTTGCGACATTGCGATCAATTCATATTAAGGTTTCGACCACGGTCGTCGCTCTGGTTTTCGAGATAATCGCGAATAACCCTAATCGCTCCCAAAATTTTCAAAGTACCGCGAGTGTTCAGAGTCCTTCCGCACCATCGGCGAACACAAAGTCGTCCTATCTTCGAAAACGACAACTGATCCTTGCGTGTCGCGACAGTGCGATCAATTCATTTTAAGGTTTCGACCCCGGTTGTCGCGCTGGTTTTCGAGATAATCGCGAATAACCGCAATCGCTCCCAAAATTTTCAAAGTACCGCGAGTTTTCAGAGTCCTTCCGCACCATCGGCGAGCACAAAGTCGTCCGATCTTCGAAAACGACAACTGACCCTTGCGTGTCGCGGCATTGCGATCAATTCATTTTAAAGTTTCGACCCCGGTTGTCTCGCTGGTTTTCGAAGTAATCGCGAATATCCACAATCGCTCCCAATATTTTCAAAGTACCGCGAGTTGTCAGAGTCCTTCCGCACCTTCGTCCGAACACAAATACGCCCGATCGTCGAAAACGAACACAGATCCTTGCGTGTTGCGACATTGCGATCAATTGATATTAAGGTTTCGACCCCTGTCGTCGCGCTGGTTTTCGAGATAATCGCGAATAACCGCAATCGCTCCCAAAATTTTCAAAGTACCGCGAGTTTTCAGAGTCATTCCGCACCATCGGCGAACACAAAGTCGTCCGATCTTCGAAAACGACCACTGATCCTTGCGTGTGCGACATTGCGATCAATTCATATTAAGGTTTCGACCAGGGCCCTCGCGCTGGTTTTCGAGATAATCGCGAATAACCGCAATCGCTCCCAAAATTTTCTAAGTACCGCGAGTTTTCAGAGTCATTCCGCACCATCGGCGAACACAAAGTCGTCCGATCTTCGAAAACGACCACTGATCCTTGCGTGTGCGACATTGCGATCAATTCATATTAAGGTTTCGACCAGGGCCCTCGCACTGGTTTCCGAGATAATCGCGAATAACCCAAATCGCTTCCAAAATTTTCTAAGTACCGCGAGTTTTCAGAGTCCTTGCGCACCATCGTCCGAACACAAAGTCGCCCGATCGTCGAAAACGACCACTGATCCTTGCGTGTTGCGACATTGCGATCAATTCATATTAAGGTTTCAACCACGGTCGTCGCGCTGGTTTTCGAGATAATCGCGAATAACCCTAATCGCTCCCAAAATTTTCAAAGTACCGCGAGTTTTCAGAGTCCTTCCGCACCATCGGCGAACACAAAGTCGTCCGATCTTCGAAAACGACAACTGATCCTTGCGTGTCGCGACATTGCGATCAATTCATTTTAAGGTTTCGACCCCGGTTGTCGCGCTGGTTTTCGAGATAATCGCGAATAACCGCAATCGCTCCCAAAATTTTCAAAGTACCGCGAGTTTTCAGAGTCCTTCCGCACCTTCGTCCGAACACAAATACGCCCGATCGTCGAAAACGACCACAGATCCTTGCGTGTTGTGACATTGCGATCAATTCATATTAAGGTTTCGACCCCGGTCGTCGCGCTGGTTTTCGAGATAATCGCGAATAACCGCAATCGCTCCCAAAATTTTCAAATTACCGCGAGTTTTCAGAGTCATTCTGCACCATCGGCGAACACAAAGTCGTCCGATCTTCGAAAACGACAACTGACCCTTGCGTGTCGCGGCATTGCGATCAATTCATTTTAAAGTTTCGACCCCGGTTGACTCGCTGGTTTTCGAAGTAATCGCGAATATCCACAATCGCTCCCAATATTTTCAAAGTACCGCGAGTTGTCAGAGTCTTTCCGCACCTTCGTCCGAACACAAAGACGCCCGATCGTCGAAAACGACCACAGATCCTTGCGTGTTGCGACATTGCGATCAATTCATATTAAGGTTTCGACCCAGGTCGTCGCGCTGGTATTCGAGATAATCGGGAATAACCGCAATCGCTCCCAAAATTTTCAAAGTCCCGCGAGTTTTCAGAGTCCTTCCGCACCATCGGCGAACACAAAGTCGTCCGATCTTCGAAAACGACAACTGACCCTTGCGTGTCGCGGCATTGCGATCAATTCATTTTAAAGTTTCGATCCCGGTTGTCGCGCTGGTTTTTGAGGTAATCGCGAATATCCACAATCGCTCCCAATATTTTCAAAGTACCGCGAGTTGTCAGAGTCCTTCCGCACCTTCGTCCGAACACAAAGACGCCAGATCGTCGAAAACGACCACAGATCCTTGCGTGTTGCGACATTGCGATCAATTCATATTAAGGTTTCGACCCCGGTCGTCGCGCCGGTTTACGAGATAATCGCGAATAACCCTAATCGCTCCCAAAATTTTCAAAGTACCGCGAGTTTTCAGAGTCCTTCCGCACCATCGGCGAACACAAAGTCGTCCGATCTTCGAAAACGACAACTGACCCTTGCGTGTCGCGGCATTGCGATCAATTCATTTTAAAGTTTCGACCCCGGTTGTCTAGCTGGTTTTCGAAGTAATCGCGAATATCCACAATCGCTCCCAATATTTTCAAAGTACCGCGAGTTGTCAGAGTCCTTCCGCACCTTCGTCCGAACACAAATACGCCCGATCGTCGAAAACGACCACAGATCCTTGCGTGTTGCGACATTGCGATCAATTCATATTAAGGTTTCGACCCCGGTCATCGCGCTGGTTTTCGAGATAATCGCGAATAACCGCAATCGCTCCCAAAATTTTCAAAGTACCGCGAGTTTTCAGAGTCATTCCGCACCATCGGCGAACACAAAGTCGTCCGATCTTCGAAAACGACCACTGATCCTTGCGTGTGCGACATTGCGATCAATTCATATTAAGGTTTCGACCAGGGCCCTCGCGCTGGTTTCCGAGATAATCGCGAATAACCCAAATCGCTCCCAAAATTTTCTAAGTACCGCGAGTTTTCAGAGTCCTTCCGCACCATCGTCCGAACACAAAGTCGCCCGATCGTCGAAAACGACCACTGATCCTTGCGTGTTGCGACATTGCGATCAATTCAAATTAAGGTTTCAACCACGGTCATCGCGCTGGTTTTCGAGATAATCGCGAATAACCCTAATCGCTCCCAAAATTTTCAAAGTACCGCGAGTTTTCAGAGTCCTTCCGCACCATCGGCGAACACAAAGTGGTCCGATCTTCGAAAACGACAACTGATCCTTGCGTGTCGCGACATTGCGATCAATTCATTTTAAGGTTTCGACCCCGGTTGTCGCGCTGGTTTTCGAGATAATCGCGAATAACCGCAATCGCTCCCAAAATATTCAAAGTACCGCGAGTTTTCAGAGTCCTTCCGCACCATCGGCGAACACAAAGTCGTCCGATCTTCGAAAACGACAACTGACCCTTGCGTGTCGCGGCATTGCGATCAATTCATTTTAAAGTTTCGACCCCGGTTGTCTAGCTGGTTTTCGAAGTAATCGCGAATATCCACAATCGCTCCCAATATTTTCAAAGTACCGCGAGTTGTCAGAGTCCTTCCGCACCTTCGTCCGAACACAAAGACGCCCGATCGTCAAAAACGACCACAGATCCTTGCGTGTTGCGACATTGCGATCAATTCGTATTAAGGTTTCGACCCCGGTCGTCGCGCTGGTTTTCGAGATAATCGCGAATAACCGCAATCGCTCCCAAAATTTTCAAAGTACCGCGAGTTTTCCGAGTCATTCCGCACCATCGGCGAACACAAAGTCGTCCGATCTTCGAAAACGACCACTGATCCTTGCGTGTTGCGACATTGCGATCAATTCATATTAAGGTTTCGACCACGGTCGTCGCTCTGGTTTTCGAGATAATCGCGAATAACCCTAATCGCTCCCAAAATTTTCAAAGTACCGCGAGTGTTCAGAGTCCTTCCGCACCATCGGCGAACACAAAGTCGTCCGATCTTCGAAAACGACAACTGATCCTTGCGTGTCGCGACAGTGCGATCAATTCATTTTAAGGTTTCGACCCCGGTTGTCGCGCTGGTTTTCGAGATAATCGCGAATAACCGCAATCGCTCCCAAAATTTTCAAAGTACCGCGAGTTTTCAGAGTCCTTCCGCACCATCGGCGAGCACAAAGTCGTCCGATCTTCGAAAACGACAACTGACCCTTGCGTGTCGCGGCATTGCGATCAATTCATTTTAAAGTTTCGACCCCGGTTGTCTCGCTGGTTTTCGAAGTAATCGCGAATATCCACAATCGCTCCCAATATTTTCAAAGTACCGCGAGTTGTCAGAGTCCTTCCGCACCTTCGTCCGAACACAAATACGCCCGATCGTCGAAAACGAACACAGATCCTTGCGTGTTGCGACATTGCGATCAATTGATATTAAGGTTTCGACCCCTGTCGTCGCGCTGGTTTTCGAGATAATCGCGAATAACCGCAGTCGCTCCCAAAATTTTCAAAGTACCGCGAGTTTTCAGAGTCATTCCGCACCATCGGCGAACACAAAGTCGTCCGATCTTCGAAAACGACCACTGATCCTTGCGTGTGCGACATTGCGATCAATTCATATTAAGGTTTCGACCAGGGCCCTCGCACTGGTTTCCGAGATAATCGCGAATAACCCAAATCGCTCCCAAAATTTTCTAAGTACCGCGAGTTTTCAGAGTCCTTGCGCACCATCGTCCGAACACAAAGACGCCCGATCGTCGAAAACGACCACAGATCCTTGCGTGTTGCGACATTGCGATCAATTCATATTAAGGTTTCGACCCAGGTCGTCGCGCTGGTATTCGAGATAATCGCGAATAACCGCAATCGCTCCCAAAATTTTCAAAGTCCCGCGAGTTTTCAGAGTCCTTCCGCACCATCGGCGAACACAAAGTCGTCCGATCTTCGAAAACGACAACTGACCCTTGCGTGTCGCGGCATTGCGATCAATTCATTTTAAAGTTTCGATCCCGGTTGTCGCGCTGGTTTTTGAGGTAATCGCGAATATCCACAATCGCTCCCAATATTTTCAAAGTACCGCGAGTTGTCAGAGTCCTTCCGCACCTTCGTCCGAACACAAAGACGCCCGATCGTCGAAAACGACCACAGATCCTTGCGTGACGCGACATTGCGATCAATTCATATTAAGGTTTCGACCCCGGTCGTCGCGCTGGTATTCGAGATAATCGCGAATAACCGCAATCGCTCCCAAAATTTTCAAAGTCCCGCGAGTTTTCAGAGTCCTTCCGCACCATCGGCGAACACAAAGTCGTCCGATCTTCGAAAACGACAACTGACCCTTGCGTGTCGCGGCATTGCGATCAATTCATTTTAAAGTTTCGACCCCGGTTGTCTAGCTGGTTTTCGAAGTAATCGCGAATATCCACAATCGCTCCCAATATTTTCAAAGTACCGCGAGTTGTCAGAGTCCTTCCGCACCTTCGTCCGAACACAAATACGCCCGATCGTCGAAAACGACCACAGATCCTTGCGTGTTGCGACATTGCGATCAATTCATATTAAGGTTTCGACCCCGGTCGTCGCGCTGGTTTTCGAGATAATCGCGAATAACCCTAATCGCTCCCAAAATTTTCAAAGTACCGCGAGTTTTCAGAGTCCTTCCGCACCATCGGCGAGCACAAAGTCGTCCGATCTTCGAAAACGACAACTGACCCTTGCGTGTCGCGGCATTGCGATCAATTCATTTTAAAGTTTCGACCCCGGTTGTCTCGCTGGTTTTCGAAGTAATCGCGAATATCCACAATCGCTCCCAATATTTTCAAAGTACCGCGAGTTGTCAGAGTCCTTCCGCACATTCGTCCGAACACAAAGACGCCCGATCGTCGAAAACGACCACAGATCCTTGCGTGTTGCGACATTGCGATCAATTCATATTAAGGTTTCGACCCCGGTCGTCGCGTTGGTTTTCGAGATAATCGCGAATAACCGCAATCGCTCCGAAAATTTTCAAAGTCCCGCGAGTTTTCAGAGTCCTTCCGCACCATCGTCCGAACACAAAGTCGTCCGATCTTCGAAAACGACAACTGACGCTTGCGTGTCGCGGCATTGCGATCAATTCATTTTAAAGTTTCGACCCCGGTTGTCTCGCTGGTTTTCGAAGTAATCGCGAATATCCACAATCGCTCACCAATATTTTCAAAGTACCGCGAGTTATCAGAGTCCTTCCGCACCTTCGTCCGAACACAAATACGCCCGATCGTCGAAAACGACCACAGATCCTTGCGTGTTGCGACATTGCGATCAATTCATATTAAGGTTTCGACCCCGGTCGTCGCGCTGGTTTTCGAGATAATCGCGAATAACCGCAATCGCTCCCAAAATTTTCAAAGTACCGCGAGTTTTCAGAGTCATTCTGCACCATCGGCGAACACAAAGTCGTCCGATCTTCGAAAACGACAACTGACCCTTGCGTGTCGCGGCATTGCGATCAATTCATTTTAAAGTTTCGACCCCGGTTGACTCGCTGGTTTTCGAAGTAATCGCGAATATCCACAATCGCTCCCAATATTTTCAAAGTACCGCGAGTTGTCAGAGTCTTTCCGCACCTTCGTCCGAACACAAAGACGCCCGATCGTCGAAAACGACCACAGATCCTTGCGTGTTGCGACATTGCGATCAATTCATATTAAGGTTTCGACCCAGGTCGTCGCGCTGGTATTCGAGATAATCGCGAATAACCGCAATCGCTCCCAAAATTTTCAAAGTCCCGCGAGTTTTCAGAGTCCTTCCGCACCATCGGCGAACACAAAGTCGTCCGATCTTCGAAAACGACAACTGACCCTTGCGTGTCGCGGCATTGCGATCAATTCATTTTAAAGTTTCGATCCCGGTTGTCGCGCTGGTTTTTAAGGTAATCGCGAATATCCACAATCGCTCCCAATATTTTCAAAGTACCGCGAGTTGTCAGAGTCCTTCCGCACCTTCGTCCGAACACAAAGACGCCCGATCGTCGAAAACGACCACAGATCCTTGCGTGTTGCGACATTGCGATCAATTCATATTAAGGTTTCGACCCCGGTCGTCGCGCCGGTTTACGAGATAATCGCGAATAACCCTAATCGCTCCCAAAATTTTCAAAGTACCGCGAGTTTTCAGAGTCCTTCCGCACCATCGGCGAACACAAAGTCGTCCGATCTTCGAAAACGACAACTGACCCTTGCGTGTCGCGGCATTGCGATCAATTCATTTTAAAGTTTCGACCCCGGTTGTCTAGCTGGTTTTCGAAGTAATCGCGAATATCCACAATCGCTCCCAATATTTTCAAAGTACCGCGAGTTGTCAGAGTCATTCCGCACCATCGGCGAACACAAAGTCGTCCGATCTTCGAAAACGACCACTGATCCTTGCGTGTGCGACATTGCGATCAATTCATATTAAGGTTTCGACCAGGGCCCTCGCGCTGGTTTTCGAGATAATCGCGAATAACCCTAATCGCTCCCAAAATTTTCAAAGTACCGCGAGTTTTCAGAGTCCTTCCGCACCATCGGCGAGCACAAAGTCGTCCGATCTTCGAAAACGACAACTGACCCTAGCGTGTCGCGGCATTGCGATCAATTCATTTTAAAGTTTCGACCCCGGTTGTCTCGCTGGTTTTCGAAGTAATCGCGAATATCCACAATCGCTCCCAATATTTTCAAAGTACCGCGAGTTGTCAGAGTCCTTCCGCACCTTCGTCCGAACACAAAGACGCCCGATCGTCAAAAACGACCACAGATCCTTGCGTGTTGCGACATTGCGATCAATTCGTATTAAGGTTTCGACCCCGGTCGTCGCGCTGGTTTTCGAGATAATCGCGAATAACCGCAATCGCTCCCAAAATTTTCAAAGTACCGCGAGTTTTCCGAGTCATTCCGCACCATCGGCGAACACAAAGTCGTCCGATCTTCGAAAACGACCACTGATCCTTGCGTGTGCGACATTGCGATCAATTCATTTTAAGGTTTCGACCCCGGTTGTCGCGCTGGTTTTCGAGATAATCGCGAATAACCGCAATCGCTCCCAAAATTTTCAAAGTACCGCGAGTTTTCAGAGTCCTTCCGCACCATCGTCCGAACACAAAGTCGTCCGATTGTAGAAAACGACCACTGATCCTTGCGTGTTGCGACATTGCGATCAATTCATATTAAGGTTTCGACCACGGTCGTCGCTCTGGTTTTCGAGATAATCGCGAATAACCCTAATCGCTCCCAAAATTTTCAAAGTACCGCGAGTGTTCAGAGTCCTTCCGCACCATCGGCGAACACAAAGTCGTCCGATCTTCGAAAACGACAACTGATCCTTGCGTGTCGCGACAGTGCGATCAATTCATTTTAAGGTTTCGACCCCGGTTGTCGCGCTGGTTTTCGAGATAATCGCGAATAACCGCAATCGCTCCCAAAATTTTCAAAGTACCGCGAGTTTTCAGAGTCCTTCCGCACCATCGGCGAGCACAAAGTCGTCCGATCTTCGAAAACGACAACTGACCCTTGCGTGTCGCGGCATTGCGATCAATTCATTTTAAAGTTTCGACCCCGGTTGTCTCGCTGGTTTTCGAAGTAATCGCGAATATCCACAATCGCTCCCAATATTTTCAAAGTACCGCGAGTTGTCAGAGTCCTTCCGCACCTTCGTCCGAACACAAATACGCCCGATCGTCGAAAACGAACACAGATCCTTGCGTGTTGCGACATTGCGATCAATTGATATTAAGGTTTCGACCCCTGTCGTCGCGCTGGTTTTCGAGATAATCGCGAATAACCGCAATCGCTCCCAAAATTTTCAAAGTACCGCGAGTTTTCAGAGTCATTCCGCACCATCGGCGAACACAAAGTCGTCCGATCTTCGAAAACGACCACTGATCCTTGCGTGTGCGACATTGCGATCAATTCATATTAAGGTTTCGACCAGGGCCCTCGCGCTGGTTTTCGAGATAATCGCGAATAACCGCAATCGCTCCCAAAATTTTCTAAGTACCGCGAGTTTTCAGAGTCATTCCGCACCATCGGCGAACACAAAGTCGTCCGATCTTCGAAAACGACCACTGATCCTTGCGTGTGCGACATTGCGATCAATTCATATTAAGGTTTCGACCAGGGCCCTCGCACTGGTTTCCGAGATAATCGCGAATAACCCAAATCGCTCCCAAAATTTTCTAAGTACCGCGAGTTTTCAGAGTCCTTGCGCACCATCGTCCGAACACAAAGTCGCCCGATCGTCGAAAACGACCACTGATCCTTGCGTGTTGCGACATTGCGATCAATTCATATTAAGGTTTCAACCACGGTCGTCGCGCTGGTTTTCGAGATAATCGCGAATAACCCTAATCGCTCCCAAAATTTTCAAAGTACCGCGAGTTTTCAGAGTCCTTCCGCACCATCGGCGAACACAAAGTCGTCCGATCTTCGAAAACGACAACTGACCCTTGCGTGTCGCGGCATTGCGATCAATTCATTTTAAAGTTTCGACCCCGGTTGTCTCGCTGGTTTTCGAAGTAATCGCGAATATCCACAATCGCTCCCAATATTTTCAAAGTACCGCGAGTTGTCAGAGTCCTTCCGCACCTTCGTCCGAACACAAATACGCCCGATCGTCGAAAACGAACACAGATCCTTGCGTGTTGCGACATTGCGATCAATTGATATTAAGGTTTCGACCCCTGTCGTCGCGCTGGTTTTCGAGATAATCGCGAATAACCGCAATCGCTCCCAAAATTTTCAAAGTACCGCGAGTTTTCAGAGTCATTCCGCACCATCGGCGAACACAAAGTCGTCCGATCTTCGAAAACGACCACTGATCCTTGCGTGTGCGACATTGCGATCAATTCATATTAAGGTTTCGACCAGGGCCCTCGCGCTGGTTTTCGAGATAATCGCGAATAACCGCAATCGCTCCCAAAATTTTCTAAGTACCGCGAGTTTTCAGAGTCATTCCGCACCATCGGCGAACACAAAGTCGTCCGATCTTCGAAAACGACCACTGATCCTTGCGTGTGCGACATTGCGATCAATTCATATTAAGGTTTCGACCAGGGCCCTCGCACTGGTTTCCGAGATAATCGCGAATAACCCAAATCGCTCCCAAAATTTTCTAAGTACCGCGAGTTTTCAGAGTCCTTGCGCACCATCGTCCGAACACAAAGTCGCCCGATCGTCGAAAACGACCACTGATCCTTGCGTGTTGCGACATTGCGATCAATTCATATTAAGGTTTCAACCACGGTCGTCGCGCTGGTTTTCGAGATAATCGCGAATAACCCTAATCGCTCCCAAAATTTTCAAAGTACCGCGAGTTTTCAGAGTCCTTCCGCACCATCGGCGAACACAAAGTCGTCCGATCTTCGAAAACGACAACTGATCCTTGCGTGTCGCGACATTGCGATCAATTCATTTTAAGGTTTCGACCCCGGTTGTCGCGCTGGTTTTCGAGATAATCGCGAATAACCGCAATCGCTCCCAAAATTTTCAAAGTACCGCTAGTTTTCAGAGTCCTTCCGCACCTTCGTCCGAACACAAATACGCCCGATCGTCGAAAACGACCACAGATCCTTGCGTGTTGTGACATTGCGATCAATTCATATTAAGGTTTCGACCCCGGTCGTCGCGCTGGTTTTCGAGATAATCGCGAATAACCCTAATCGCTCCCAAAATTTTCAAAGTACCGCGAGTTTTCAGAGTCCTTCCGCACCATCGGCGAACACAAAGTCGTCCGATCTTCGAAAACGACAACTGACCCTTGCGTGTCGCGGCATTGCGATCAATTCATTTTAAAGTTTCGACCCCGGTTGTCTAGCTGGTTTTCGAAGTAATCGCGAATATCCACAATCGCTCCCAATATTTTCAAAGTACCGCGAGTTGTCAGAGTCCTTCCGCACCTTCGTCCGAACACAAATACGCCCGATCGTCGAAAACGACCACAGATCCTTGCGTGTTGCGACATTGCGATCAATTCATATTAAGGTTTCGACCCCGGTCATCGCGCTGGTTTTCGAGATAATCGCGAATAACCGCAATCGCTCCCAAAATTTTCAAAGTACCGCGAGTTTTCAGAGTCATTCCGCACCATCGGCGAACACAAAGTCGTCCGATCTTCGAAAACGACCACTGATCCTTGCGTGTGCGACATTGCGATCAATTCATATTAAGGTTTCGACCAGGGCCCTCGCGCTGGTTTCCGAGATAATCGCGAATAACCCAAATCGCTCCCAAAATTTTCTAAGTACCGCGAGTTTTCAGAGTCCTTCCGCACCATCGTCCGAACACAAAGTCGCCCGATCGTCGAAAACGACCACTGATCCTTGCGTGTTGCGACATTGCGATCAATTCATATTAAGGTTTCAACCACGGTCATCGCGCTGGTTTTCGAGATAATCGCGAATAACCCTAATCGCTCCCAAAATTTTCAAAGTACCGCGAGTTTTCAGAGTCCTTCCGCACCATCGGCGAACACAAAGTCGTCCGATCTTCGAAAACGACAACTGATCCTTGCGTGTCGCGACATTGCGATCAATTCATTTTAAGGTTTCGACCCCGGTTGTCGCGCTGGTTTTCGAGATAATCGCGAATAACCGCAATCGCTCCCAAAATATTCAAAGTACCGCGAGTTTTCAGAGTCCTTCCGCACCTTCGTCCGAACACAAATACGCCCGATCGTCGAAAACGACCACAGATCCTTGCGTGTTGCGACATTGCGATCAATTCATATTAAGGTTTCGACCCCGGTCGTCGCGCTGGTTTTCGAGATAATCGCGAATAACCCTAATCGCTCCCAAAATTTTCAAAGTACCGCGAGTTTTCAGAGTCCTTCCGCACCATCGGCGAACACAAAGTCGTCCGATCTTCGAAAACGACAACTGACCCTTGCGTGTCGCGGCATTGCGATCAATTCATTTTAAAGTTTCGACCCCGGTTGTCTAGCTGGTTTTCGAAGTAATCGCGAATATCCACAATCGCTCCCAATATTTTCAAAGTACCGCGAGTTGTCAGAGTCCTTCCGCACCTTCGTCCGAACACAAATACGCCCGATCGTCGAAAACGACCACAGATCCTTGCGTGTTGCGACATTGCGATCAATTCATATTCAGGTTTCGACCCCGGTCATCGCGCTGGTTTTCGAGATAATCGCGAATAACCGCAATCGCTCCCAAAATTTTCAAAGTACCGCGAGTTTTCAGAGTCATTCCGCACCATCGGCGAACACAAAGTCGTCCGATCTTCGAAAACGACCACTGATCCTTGCGTGTGCGACATTGCGATCAATTCATATTAAGGTTTCGACCACGGTCGTCGCGCTGGTTTTCGAGATAATCGCGAATAACCCTAATCGCTCCCAAAATTTTCAAAGTACCGCGAGTTTTCAGAGTCCTTCCGCACCATCGGCGAGCACAAAGTCGTCCGATCTTCGAAAACGACAACTGACCCTTGCGTGTCGCGGCATTGCGATCAATTCATTTTAAAGTTTCGACCCCGGTTGACTCGCTGGTTTTCGAAGTAATCGCGAATATCCACAATCGCTCCGAATATTTTCAAAGTACCGCGAGTTGTCAGAGTCTTTCCGCACCTTCGTCCGAACACAAAGACGCCCGATCGTCGAAAACGACCACAGATCCTTGCGTGTTGCGACATTGCGATCAATTCATATTAAGGTTTCGACCCAGGTCGTCGCGCTGGTATTCGAGATAATCGGGAATAACCGCAATCGCTCCCAAAATTTTCAAAGTCCCGCGAGTTTTCAGAGTCCTTCCGCACCATCGGCGAACACAAAGTCGTCCGATCTTCGAAAACGACAACTGACCCTTGCGTGTCGCGGCATTGCGATCAATTCATTTTAAAGTTTCGATCCCGGTTGTCGCGCTGGTTTTTGAGGTAATCGCGAATATCCACAATCGCTCCCAATATTTTCAAAGTACCGCGAGTTGTCAGAGTCCTTCCGCACCTTCGTCCGAACACAAAGACGCCCGATCGTCGAAAACGACCACAGATCCTTGCGTGTTGCGACATTGCGATCAATTCATATTAAGGTTTCGACCCCGGTCGTCGCGCCGGTTTACGAGATAATCGCGAATAACCCTAATCGCTCCCAAAATTTTCAAAGTACCGCGAGTTTTCAGAGTCCTTCCGCACCATCGGCGAACACAAAGTCGTCCGATCTTCGAAAACGACAACTGACCCTTGCGTGTCGCGGCATTGCGATCAATTCATTTTAAAGTTTCGACCCCGGTTGTCTAGCTGGTTTTCGAAGTAATCGCGAATATCCACAATCGCTCCCAATATTTTCAAAGTACCGCGAGTTGTCAGAGTCCTTCCGCACCTTCGTCCGAACACAAATACGCCCGATCGTCGAAAACGACCACAGATCCTTGCGTGTTGCGACATTGCGATCAATTCATATTAAGGTTTCGACCCCGGTCATCGCGCTGGTTTTCGAGATAATCGCGAATAACCGCAATCGCTCCCAAAATTTTCAAAGTACCGCGAGTTTTCAGAGTCATTCCGCACCATCGGCGAACACAAAGTCGTCCGATCTTCGAAAACGACCACTGATCCTTGCGTGTTGCGACATTGCGATCAATTCATATTAAGGTTTCAACCACGGTCATCGCGCTGGTTTTCGAGATAATCGCGAATAACCCTAATCGCTCCCAAAATTTTCAAAGTACCGCGAGTTTTCAGAGTCCTTCCGCACCATCGGCGAACACAAAGTCGTCCGATCTTCGAAAACGACAACTGATCCTTGCGTGTCGCGACATTGCGATCAATTCATTTTAAGGTTTCGACCCCGGTTGTCGCGCTGGTTTTCGAGATAATCGCGAATAACCGCAATCGCTCCCAAAATATTCAAAGTACCGCGAGTTTTCAGAGTCCTTCCGCACCTTCGTCCGAACACAAATACGCCCGATCGTCGAAAACGACCACAGATCCTTGCGTGTTGCGACATTGCGATCAATTCATATTAAGGTTTCGACCCCGGTCGTCGCGCTGGTTTTCGAGATAATCGCGAATAACCCTAATCGCTCCCAAAATTTTCAAAGTACCGCGAGTTTTCAGAGTCCTTCCGCACCATCGGCGAACACAAAGTCGTCCGATCTTCGAAAACGACAACTGACCCTTGCGTGTCGCGGCATTGCGATCAATTCATTTTAAAGTTTCGACCCCGGTTGTCTAGCTGGTTTTCGAAGTAATCGCGAATATCCACAATCGCTCCCAATATTTTCAAAGTACCGCGAGTTGTCAGAGTCCTTCCGCACCTTCGTCCGAACACAAATACGCCCGATCGTCGAAAACGACCACAGATCCTTGCGTGTTGCGACATTGCGATCAATTCATATTCAGGTTTCGACCCCGGTCATCGCGCTGGTTTTCGAGATAATCGCGAATAACCGCAATCGCTCCCAAAATTTTCAAAGTACCGCGAGTTTTCAGAGTCATTCCGCACCATCGGCGAACACATAGTCGTCCGATCTTCGAAAACGACCACTGATCCTTGCGTGTGCGACATTGCGATCAATTCATATTAAGGTTTCGACCAGGGCCCTCGCGCTGGTTTCCGAGATAATCGCGAATAACCCAAATCGCTCCCAAAATTTTCTAAGTACCGCGAGTTTTCAGAGTCCTTCCGCACCATCGTCCGGACACAAAGTCGCCCGATCGTCGAAAACGACCACTGATCCTTGCGTGTTGCGACATTGCGATCAATTCATATTAAGGTTTCGACCACGGTCGTCGCGCTGGTTTTCGAGATAATCGCGAATAACCGCAATCGCTCCCAAAATTTTCAAAGTACCGCGAGATTTCAGAGTCATTCCGCACCATCGGCGAACACAAAGTCGTCCGATCTTCGAAAACGACCACTGATCCTTGCGTGTGCGACATTGCGATCAATTCATATTAAGGTTTCGACCACGGTCGTCGCGCTGGTTTTCGAGATAATCGCGAATAACCCTAATCGCTCCCAAAATTTTCAAAGTACCGCGAGTTTTCAGAGTCCTTCCGCACCATCGGCGAGCACAAAGTCGTCCGATCTTCGAAAACGACAACTGACCCTTGCGTGTCGCGGCATTGCGATCAATTCATTTTAAAGTTTCGACCCCGGTTGTCTCGCTGGTTTTCGAAGTAATCGCGAATATCCACAATCGCTCCCAATATTTTCAAAGTACCGCGAGTTGTCAGAGTCCTTCCGCACATTCGTCCGAACACAAAGACGCCCGATCGTCGAAAACGACCACAGATCCTTGCGTGTTGCGACATTGCGATCAATTCATATTAAGGTTTCGACCCCGGTCGTCGCGTTGGTTTTCGAGATAATCGCGAATAACCGCAATCGCTCCGAAAATTTTCAAAGTCCCGCGAGTTTTCAGAGTCCTTCCGCACCATCGTCCGAACACAAAGTCGTCCGATCTTCGAAAACGACAACTGACGCTTGCGTGTCGCGGCATTGCGATCAATTCATTTTAAAGTTTCGACCCCGGTTGTCTCGCTGGTTTTCGAAGTAATCGCGAATATCCACAATCGCTCACCAATATTTTCAAAGTACCGCGAGTTATCAGAGTCCTTCCGCACCTTCGTCCGAACACAAATACGCCCGATCGTCGAAAACGACCACAGATCCTTGCGTGTTGCGACATTGCGATCAATTCATATTAAGGTTTCGACCCCGGTCGTCGCGCTGGTTTTCGAGATAATCGCGAATAACCGCAATCGCTCCCAAAATTTTCAAATTACCGCGAGTTTTCAGAGTCATTCTGCACCATCGGCGAACACAAAGTCGTCCGATCTTCGAAAACGACAACTGACCCTTGCGTGTCGCGGCATTGCGATCAATTCATTTTAAAGTTTCGACCCCGGTTGACTCGCTGGTTTTCGAAGTAATCGCGAATATCCACAATCGCTCCCAATATTTTCAAAGTACCGCGAGTTGTCAGAGTCTTTCCGCACCTTCGTCCGAACACAAAGACGCCCGATCGTCGAAAACGACCACAGATCCTTGCGTGTTGCGACATTGCGATCAATTCATATTAAGGTTTCGACCCAGGTCGTCGCGCTGGTATTCGAGATAATCGGGAATAACCGCAATCGCTCCCAAAATTTTCAAAGTCCCGCGAGTTTTCAGAGTCCTTCCGCACCATCGGCGAACACAAAGTCGTCCGATCTTCGAAAACGACAACTGACCCTTGCGTGTCGCGGCATTGCGATCAATTCATTTTAAAGTTTCGATCCCGGTTGTCGCGCTGGTTTTTGAGGTAATCGCGAATATCCACAATCGCTCCCAATATTTTCAAAGTACCGCGAGTTGTCAGAGTCCTTCCGCACCTTCGTCCGAACACAAAGACGCCCGATCGTCGAAAACGACCACAGATCCTTGCGTGTTGCGACATTGCGATCAATTCATATTAAGGTTTCGACCCCGGTCGTCGCGCCGGTTTACGAGATAATCGCGAATAACCCTAATCGCTCCCAAAATTTTCAAAGTACCGCGAGTTTTCAGAGTCCTTCCGCACCATCGGCGAACACAAAGTCGTCCGATCTTCGAAAACGACAACTGACCCTTGCGTGTCGCGGCATTGCGATCAATTCATTTTAAAGTTTCGACCCCGGTTGTCTAGCTGGTTTTCGAAGTAATCGCGAATATCCACAATCGCTCCCAATATTTTCAAAGTACCGCGAGTTGTCAGAGTCATTCCGCACCATCGGCGAACACAAAGTCGTCCGATCTTCGAAAACGACCACTGATCCTTGCGTGTGCGACATTGCGATCAATTCATATTAAGGTTTCGACCAGGGCCCTCGCGCTGGTTTTCGAGATAATCGCGAATAACCCTAATCGCTCCCAAAATTTTCAAAGTACCGCGAGTTTTCAGAGTCCTTCCGCACCATCGGCGAGCACAAAGTCGTCCGATCTTCGAAAACGACAACTGACCCTAGCGTGTCGCGGCATTGCGATCAATTCATTTTAAAGTTTCGACCCCGGTTGTCTCGCTGGTTTTCGAAGTAATCGCGAATATCCACAATCGCTCCCAATATTTTCAAAGTACCGCGAGTTGTCAGAGTCCTTCCGCACCTTCGTCCGAACACAAAGACGCCCGATCGTCGAAAACGACCACAGATCCTTGCGTGTTGCGACATTGCGATCAATTCATATTAAGGTTTCGACCCCGGTCGTCGCGTTGGTTTTCGAGATAATCGCGAATAACCGCAATCGCTCCGAAAATTTTCAAAGTCCCGCGAGTTTTCAGAGTCCTTCCGCACCATCGTCCGAACACAAAGTCGTCCGATCTTCGAAAACGACAACTGACGCTTGCGTGTCGCGGCATTGCGATCAATTCATTTTAAAGTTTCGACCCCGGTTGTCTCGCTGGTTTTCGAAGTAATCGCGAATATCCACAATCGCTCACCAATATTTTCAAAGTACCGCGAGTTATCAGAGTCCTTCCGCACCTTCGTCCGAACACAAATACGCCCGATCGTCGAAAACGACCACAGATCCTTGCGTGTTGCGACATTGCGATCAATTCATATTAAGGTTTCGACCCCGGTCGTCGCGCTGGTTTTCGAGATAATCGCGAATAACCGCAATCGCTCCCAAAATTTTCAAAGTACCGCGAGTTTTCAGAGTCATTCTGCACCATCGGCGAACACAAAGTCGTCCGATCTTCGAAAACGACAACTGACCCTTGCGTGTCGCGGCATTGCGATCAATTCATTTTAAAGTTTCGACCCCGGTTGACTCGCTGGTTTTCGAAGTAATCGCGAATATCCACAATCGCTCCCAATATTTTCAAAGTACCGCGAGTTGTCAGAGTCTTTCCGCACCTTCGTCCGAACACAAAGACGCCCGATCGTCGAAAACGACCACAGATCCTTGCGTGTTGCGACATTGCGATCAATTCATATTAAGTTTTCGACCCAGGTCGTCGCGCTGGTATTCGAGATAATCGCGAATAACCGCAATCGCTCCCAAAATTTTCAAAGTCCCGCGAGTTTTCAGAGTCCTTCCGCACCATCGGCGAACACAAAGTCGTCCGATCTTCGAAAACGACAACTGACCCTTGCGTGTCGCGGCATTGCGATCAATTCATTTTAAAGTTTCGATCCCGGTTGTCGCGCTGGTTTTTAAGGTAATCGCGAATATCCACAATCGCTCCCAATATTTTCAAAGTACCGCGAGTTGTCAGAGTCCTTCCGCACCTTCGTCCGAACACAAAGACGCCCGATCGTCGAAAACGACCACAGATCCTTGCGTGTTGCGACATTGCGATCAATTCATATTAAGGTTTCGACCCCGGTCGTCGCGCCGGTTTACGAGATAATCGCGAATAACCCTAATCGCTCCCAAAATTTTCAAAGTACCGCGAGTTTTCAGAGTCCTTCCGCACCATCGGCGAACACAAAGTCGTCCGATCTTCGAAAACGACAACTGACCCTTGCGTGTCGCGGCATTGCGATCAATTCATTTTAAAGTTTCGACCCCGGTTGTCTAGCTGGTTTTCGAAGTAATCGCGAATATCCACAATCGCTCCCAATATTTTCAAAGTACCGCGAGTTGTCAGAGTCATTCCGCACCATCGGCGAACACAAAGTCGTCCGATCTTCGAAAACGACCACTGATCCTTGCGTGTGCGACATTGCGATCAATTCATATTAAGGTTTCGACCAGGGCCCTCGCGCTGGTTTTCGAGATAATCGCGAATAACCCTAATCGCTCCCAAAATTTTCAAAGTACCGCGAGTTTTCAGAGTCCTTCCGCACCATCGGCGAGCACAAAGTCGTCCGATCTTCGAAAACGACAACTGACCCTAGCGTGTCGCGGCATTGCGATCAATTCATTTTAAAGTTTCGACCCCGGTTGTCTCGCTGGTTTTCGAAGTAATCGCGAATATCCACAATCGCTCCCAATATTTTCAAAGTACCGCGAGTTGTCAGAGTCCTTCCGCACCTTCGTCCGAACACAAAGACGCCCGATCGTCAAAAACGACCACAGATCCTTGCGTGTTGCGACATTGCGATCAATTCGTATTAAGGTTTCGACCCCGGTCGTCGCGCTGGTTTTCGAGATAATCGCGAATAACCGCAATCGCTCCCAAAATTTTCAAAGTACCGCGAGTTTTCCGAGTCATTCCGCACCATCGGCGAACACAAAGTCGTCCGATCTTCGAAAACGACCACTGATCCTTGCGTGTGCGACATTGCGATCAATTCATTTTAAGGTTTCGACCCCGGTTGTCGCGCTGGTTTTCGAGATAATCGCGAATAACCGCAATCGCTCCCAAAATTTTCAAAGTACCGCGAGTTTTCAGAGTCCTTCCGCACCATCGTCCGAACACAAAGTCGTCCGATTGTAGAAAACGACCACTGATCCTTGCGTGTTGCGACATTGCGATCAATTCATATTAAGGTTTCGACCACGGTCGTCGCTCTGGTTTTCGAGATAATCGCGAATAACCCTAATCGCTCCCAAAATTTTCAAAGTACCGCGAGTGTTCAGAGTCCTTCCGCACCATCGGCGAACACAAAGTCGTCCGATCTTCGAAAACGACAACTGATCCTTGCGTGTCGCGACAGTGCGATCAATTCATTTTAAGGTTTCGACCCCGGTTGTCGCGCTGGTTTTCGAGATAATCGCGAATAACCGCAATCGCTCCCAAAATTTTCAAAGTACCGCGAGTTTTCAGAGTCCTTCCGCACCATCGGCGAGCACAAAGTCGTCCGATCTTCGAAAACGACAACTGACCCTTGCGTGTCGCGGCATTGCGATCAATTCATTTTAAAGTTTCGACCCCGGTTGTCTCGCTGGTTTTCGAAGTAATCGCGAATATCCACAATCGCTCCCAATATTTTCAAAGTACCGCGAGTTGTCAGAGTCCTTCCGCACCTTCGTCCGAACACAAATACGCCCGATCGTCGAAAACGAACACAGATCCTTGCGTGTTGCGACATTGCGATCAATTGATATTAAGGTTTCGACCCCTGTCGTCGCGCTGGTTTTCGAGATAATCGCGAATAACCGCAATCGCTCCCAAAATTTTCAAAGTACCGCGAGTTTTCAGAGTCATTCCGCACCATCGGCGAACACAAAGTCGTCCGATCTTCGAAAACGACCACTGATCCTTGCGTGTGCGACATTGCGATCAATTCATATTAAGGTTTCGACCAGGGCCCTCGCGCTGGTTTTCGAGATAATCGCGAATAACCGCAATCGCTCCCAAAATTTTCTAAGTACCGCGAGTTTTCAGAGTCATTCCGCACCATCGGCGAACACAAAGTCGTCCGATCTTCGAAAACGACCACTGATCCTTGCGTGTGCGACATTGCGATCAATTCATATTAAGGTTTCGACCAGGGCCCTCGCACTGGTTTCCGAGATAATCGCGAATAACCCAAATCGCTCCCAAAATTTTCTAAGTACCGCGAGTTTTCAGAGTCCTTGCGCACCATCGTCCGAACACAAAGTCGCCCGATCGTCGAAAACGACCACTGATCCTTGCGTGTTGCGACATTGCGATCAATTCATATTAAGGTTTCAACCACGGTCGTCGCGCTGGTTTTCGAGATAATCGCGAATAACCCTAATCGCTCCCAAAATTTTCAAAGTACCGCGAGTTTTCAGAGTCCTTCCGCACCATCGGCGAACACAAAGTCGTCCGATCTTCGAAAACGACAACTGATCCTTGCGTGTCGCGACATTGCGATCAATTCATTTTAAGGTTTCGACCCCGGTTGTCGCGCTGGTTTTCGAGATAATCGCGAGTAACCGCAATCGCTCCCAAAATTTTCAAAGTACCGCTAGTTTTCAGAGTCCTTCCGCACCTTCGTCCGAACACAAATACGCCCGATCGTCGAAAACGACCACAGATCCTTGCGTGTTGTGACATTGCGATCAATTCATATTAAGGTTTCGACCCCGGTCGTCGCGCTGGTTTTCGAGATAATCGCGAATAACCCTAATCGCTCCCAAAATTTTCAAAGTACCGCGAGTTTTCAGAGTCCTTCCGCACCATCGGCGAACACAAAGTCGTCCGATCTTCGAAAACGACAACTGACCCTTGCGTGTCGCGGCATTGCGATCAATTCATTTTAAAGTTTCGACCCCGGTTGTCTAGCTGGTTTTCGAAGTAATCGCGAATATCCACAATCGCTCCCAATATTTTCAAAGTACCGCGAGTTGTCAGAGTCCTTCCGCACCTTCGTCCGAACACAAATACGCCCGATCGTCGAAAACGACCACAGATCCTTGCGTGTTGCGACATTGCGATCAATTCATATTAAGGTTTCGACCCCGGTCATCGCGCTGGTTTTCGAGATAATCGCGAATAACCGCAATCGCTCCCAAAATTTTCAAAGTACCGCGAGTTTTCAGAGTCATTCCGCACCATCGGCGAACACAAAGTCGTCCGATCTTCGAAAACGACCACTGATCCTTGCGTGTGCGACATTGCGATCAATTCATATTAAGGTTTCGACCAGGGCCCTCGCGCTGGTTTCCGAGATAATCGCGAATAACCCAAATCGCTCCCAAAATTTTCTAAGTACCGCGAGTTTTCAGAGTCCTTCCGCACCATCGTCCGAACACAAAGTCGCCCGATCGTCGAAAACGACCACTGATCCTTGCGTGTTGCGACATTGCGATCAATTCATATTAAGGTTTCAACCACGGTCATCGCGCTGGTTTTCGAGATAATCGCGAATAACCCTAATCGCTCCCAAAATTTTCAAAGTACCGCGAGTTTTCAGAGTCCTTCCGCACCATCGGCGAACACAAAGTCGTCCGATCTTCGAAAACGACAACTGATCCTTGCGTGTCGCGACATTGCGATCAATTCATTTTAAGGTTTCGACCCCGGTTGTCGCGCTGGTTTTCGAGATAATCGCGAATAACCCTAATCGCTCCCAAAATTTTCAAAGTACCGCGAGTTTTCAGAGTCCTTCCGCACCATCGGCGAACACAAAGTCGTCCGATCTTCGAAAACGACAACTGACCCTTGCGTGTCGCGGCATTGCGATCAATTCATTTTAAAGTTTCGACCCCGGTTGTCTAGCTGGTTTTCGAAGTAATCGCGAATATCCACAATCGCTCCCAATATTTTCAAAGTACCGCGAGTTGTCAGAGTCCTTCCGCACCTTCGTCCGAACACAAATACGCCCGATCGTCGAAAACGACCACAGATCCTTGCGTGTTGCGACATTGCGATCAATTCATATTCAGGTTTCGACCCCGGTCATCGCGCTGGTTTTCGAGATAATCGCGAATAACCGCAATCGCTCCCAAAATTTTCAAAGTACCGCGAGTTTTCAGAGTCATTCCGCACCATCGGCGAACACAAAGTCGTCCGATCTTCGAAAACGACCACTGATCCTTGCGTGTGCGACATTGCGATCAATTCATATTAAGGTTTCGACCACGGTCGTCGCGCTGGTTTTCGAGATAATCGCGAATAACCCTAATCGCTCCCAAAATTTTCAAAGTACCGCGAGTTTTCAGAGTCCTTCCGCACCATCGGCGAGCACAAAGTCGTCCGATCTTCGAAAACGACAACTGACCCTTGCGTGTCGCGGCATTGCGATCAATTCATTTTAAAGTTTCGACCCCGGTTGACTCGCTGGTTTTCGAAGTAATCGCGAATATCCACAATCGCTCCGAATATTTTCAAAGTACCGCGAGTTGTCAGAGTCTTTCCGCACCTTCGTCCGAACACAAAGACGCCCGATCGTCGAAAACGACCACAGATCCTTGCGTGTTGCGACATTGCGATCAATTCATATTAAGGTTTCGACCCAGGTCGTCGCGCTGGTATTCGAGATAATCGGGAATAACCGCAATCGCTCCCAAAATTTTCAAAGTCCCGCGAGTTTTCAGAGTCCTTCCGCACCATCGGCGAACACAAAGTCGTCCGATCTTCGAAAACGACAACTGACCCTTGCGTGTCGCGGCATTGCGATCAATTCATTTTAAAGTTTCGATCCCGGTTGTCGCGCTGGTTTTTGAGGTAATCGCGAATATCCACAATCGCTCCCAATATTTTCAAAGTACCGCGAGTTGTCAGAGTCCTTCCGCACCTTCGTCCGAACACAAAGACGCCCGATCGTCGAAAACGACCACAGATCCTTGCGTGTTGCGACATTGCGATCAATTCATATTAAGGTTTCGACCCCGGTCGTCGCGCCGGTTTACGAGATAATCGCGAATAACCCTAATCGCTCCCAAAATTTTCAAAGTACCGCGAGTTTTCAGAGTCCTTCCGCACCATCGGCGAACACAAAGTCGTCCGATCTTCGAAAACGACAACTGACCCTTGCGTGTCGCGGCATTGCGATCAATTCATTTTAAAGTTTCGACCCCGGTTGTCTAGCTGGTTTTCGAAGTAATCGCGAATATCCACAATCGCTCCCAATATTTTCAAAGTACCGCGAGTTGTCAGAGTCCTTCCGCACCTTCGTCCGAACACAAATACGCCCGATCGTCGAAAACGACCACAGATCCTTGCGTGTTGCGACATTGCGATCAATTCATATTAAGGTTTCGACCCCGGTCATCGCGCTGGTTTTCGAGATAATCGCGAATAACCGCAATCGCTCCCAAAATTTTCAAAGTACCGCGAGTTTTCAGAGTCATTCCGCACCATCGGCGAACACAAAGTCGTCCGATCTTCGAAAACGACCACTGATCCTTGCGTGTTGCGACATTGCGATCAATTCATATTAAGGTTTCAACCACGGTCATCGCGCTGGTTTTCGAGATAATCGCGAATAACCCTAATCGCTCCCAAAATTTTCAAAGTACCGCGAGTTTTCAGAGTCCTTCCGCACCATCGGCGAACACAAAGTCGTCCGATCTTCGAAAACGACAACTGATCCTTGCGTGTCGCGACATTGCGATCAATTCATTTTAAGGTTTCGACCCCGGTTGTCGCGCTGGTTTTCGAGATAATCGCGAATAACCGCAATCGCTCCCAAAATATTCAAAGTACCGCGAGTTTTCAGAGTCCTTCCGCACCTTCGTCCGAACACAAATACGCCCGATCGTCGAAAACGACCACAGATCCTTGCGTGTTGCGACATTGCGATCAATTCATATTAAGGTTTCGACCCCGGTCGTCGCGCTGGTTTTCGAGATAATCGCGAATAACCCTAATCGCTCCCAAAATTTTCAAAGTACCGCGAGTTTTCAGAGTCCTTCCGCACCATCGGCGAACACAAAGTCGTCCGATCTTCGAAAACGACAACTGACCCTTGCGTGTCGCGGCATTGCGATCAATTCATTTTAAAGTTTCGACCCCGGTTGTCTAGCTGGTTTTCGAAGTAATCGCGAATATCCACAATCGCTCCAAATATTTTCAAAGTACCGCGAGTTGTCAGAGTCCTTCCGCACCTTCGTCCGAACACAAATACGCCCGATCGTCGAAAACGACCACAGATCCTTGCGTGTTGCGACATTGCGATCAATTCATATTCAGGTTTCGACCCCGGTCATCGCGCTGGTTTTCGAGATAATCGCGAATAACCGCAATCGCTCCCAAAATTTTCAAAGTACCGCGAGTTTTCAGAGTCATTCCGCACCATCGGCGAACACATAGTCGTCCGATCTTCGAAAACGACCACTGATCCTTGCGTGTGCGACATTGCGATCAATTCATATTAAGGTTTCGACCAGGGCCCTCGCGCTGGTTTCCGAGATAATCGCGAATAACCCAAATCGCTCCCAAAATTTTCTAAGTACCGCGAGTTTTCAGAGTCCTTCCGCACCATCGTCCGGACACAAAGTCGCCCGATCGTCGAAAACGACCACTGATCCTTGCGTGTTGCGACATTGCGATCAATTCATATTAAGGTTTCGACCACGGTCGTCGCGCTGGTTTTCGAGATAATCGCGAATAACCGCAATCGCTCCCAAAATTTTCAAAGTACCGCGAGATTTCAGAGTCATTCCGCACCATCGGCGAACACAAAGTCGTCCGATCTTCGAAAACGACCACTGATCCTTGCGTGTGCGACATTGCGATCAATTCATATTAAGGTTTCGACCACGGTCGTCGCGCTGGTTTTCGAGATAATCGCGAATAACCCTAATCGCTCCCAAAATTTTCAAAGTACCGCGAGTTTTCAGAGTCCTTCCGCACCATCGGCGAGCACAAAGTCGTCCGATCTTCGAAAACGACAACTGACCCTTGCGTGTCGCGGCATTGCGATCAATTCATTTTAAAGTTTCGACCCCGGTTGTCTCGCTGGTTTTCGAAGTAATCGCGAATATCCACAATCGCTCCCAATATTTTCAAAGTACCGCGAGTTGTCAGAGTCCTTCCGCACATTCGTCCGAACACAAAGACGCCCGATCGTCGAAAACGACCACAGATCCTTGCGTGTTGCGACATTGCGATCAATTCATATTAAGGTTTCGACCCCGGTCGTCGCGTTGGTTTTCGAGATAATCGCGAATAACCGCAATCGCTCCGAAAATTTTCAAAGTCCCGCGAGTTTTCAGAGTCCTTCCGCACCATCGTCCGAACACAAAGTCGTCCGATCTTCGAAAACGACAACTGACGCTTGCGTGTCGCGGCATTGCGATCAATTCATTTTAAAGTTTCGACCCCGGTTGTCTCGCTGGTTTTCGAAGTAATCGCGAATATCCACAATCGCTCACCAATATTTTCAAAGTACCGCGAGTTATCAGAGTCCTTCCGCACCTTCGTCCGAACACAAATACGCCCGATCGTCGAAAACGACCACAGATCCTTGCGTGTAGCGACATTGCGATCAATTCATATTAAGGTTTCGACCCCGGTCGTCGCGCTGGTTTTCGAGATAATCGCGAATAACCGCAATCGCTCCCAAAATTTTCAAATTACCGCGAGTTTTCAGAGTCATTCTGCACCATCGGCGAACACAAAGTCGTCCGATCTTCGAAAACGACAACTGACCCTTGCGTGTCGCGGCATTGCGATCAATTCATTTTAAAGTTTCGATCCCGGTTGTCGCGCTGGTTTTTGAGGTAATCGCGAATATCCACAATCGCTCCCAATATTTTCAAAGTACCGCGAGTTGTCAGAGTCCTTCCGCACCTTCGTCCGAACACAAAGACGCCCGATCGTCGAAAACGACCACAGATCCTTGCGTGTTGCGACATTGCGATCAATTCATATTAAGGTTTCGACCCCGGTCGTCGCGCCGGTTTACGAGATAATCGCGAATAACCCTAATCGCTCCCAAAATTTTCAAAGTACCGCGAGTTTTCAGAGTCCTTCCGCACCATCGGCGAACACAAAGTCGTCCGATCTTCGAAAACGACAACTGACCCTTGCGTGTCGCGGCATTGCGATCAATTCATTTTAAAGTTTCGACCCCGGTTGTCTAGCTGGTTTTCGAAGTAATCGCGAATATCCACAATCGCTCCCAATATTTTCAAAGTACCGCGAGTTGTCAGAGTCATTCCGCACCATCGGCGAACACAAAGTCGTCCGATCTTCGAAAACGACCACTGATCCTTGCGTGTGCGACATTGCGATCAATTCATATTAAGGTTTCGACCAGGGCCCTCGCGCTGGTTTTCGAGATAATCGCGAATAACCCTAATCGCTCCCAAAATTTTCAAAGTACCGCGAGTTTTCAGAGTCCTTCCGCACCATCGGCGAGCACAAAGTCGTCCGATCTTCGAAAACGACAACTGACCCTAGCGTGTCGCGGCATTGCGATCAATTCATTTTAAAGTTTCGACCCCGGTTGTCTCGCTGGTTTTCGAAGTAATCGCGAATATCCACAATCGCTCCCAATATTTTCAAAGTACCGCGAGTTGTCAGAGTCCTTCCGCACCTTCGTCCGAACACAAAGACGCCCGATCGTCAAAAACGACCACAGATCCTTGCGTGTTGCGACATTGCGATCAATTCGTATTAAGGTTTCGACCCCGGTCGTCGCGCTGGTTTTCGAGATAATCGCGAATAACCGCAATCGCTCCCAAAATTTTCAAAGTACCGCGAGTTTTCCGAGTCATTCCGCACCATCGGCGAACACAAAGTCGTCCGATCTTCGAAAACGACCACTGATCCTTGCGTGTGCGACATTGCGATCAATTCATTTTAAGGTTTCGACCCCGGTTGTCGCGCTGGTTTTCGAGATAATCGCGAATAACCGCAATCGCTCCCAAAATTTTCAAAGTACCGCGAGTTTTCAGAGTCCTTCCGCACCATCGTCCGAACACAAAGTCGTCCGATTGTAGAAAACGACCACTGATCCTTGCGTGTTGCGACATTGCGATCAATTCATATTAAGGTTTCGACCACGGTCGTCGCTCTGGTTTTCGAGATAATCGCGAATAACCCTAATCGCTCCCAAAATTTTCAAAGTACCGCGAGTGTTCAGAGTCCTTCCGCACCATCGGCGAACACAAAGTCGTCCGATCTTCGAAAACGACAACTGATCCTTGCGTGTCGCGACAGTGCGATCAATTCATTTTAAGGTTTCGACCCCGGTTGTCGCGCTGGTTTTCGAGATAATCGCGAATAACCGCAATCGCTCCCAAAATTTTCAAAGTACCGCGAGTTTTCAGAGTCCTTCCGCACCATCGGCGAGCACAAAGTCGTCCGATCTTCGAAAACGACAACTGACCCTTGCGTGTCGCGGCATTGCGATCAATTCATTTTAAAGTTTCGACCCCGGTTGTCTCGCTGGTTTTCGAAGTAATCGCGAATATCCACAATCGCTCCCAATATTTTCAAAGTACCGCGAGTTGTCAGAGTCCTTCCGCACCTTCGTCCGAACACAAATACGCCCGATCGTCGAAAACGAACACAGATCCTTGCGTGTTGCGACATTGCGATCAATTGATATTAAGGTTTCGACCCCTGTCGTCGCGCTGGTTTTCGAGATAATCGCGAATAACCGCAATCGCTCCCAAAATTTTCAAAGTACCGCGAGTTTTCAGAGTCATTCCGCACCATCGGCGAACACAAAGTCGTCCGATCTTCGAAAACGACCACTGATCCTTGCGTGTGCGACATTGCGATCAATTCATATTAAGGTTTCGACCAGGGCCCTCGCGCTGGTTTTCGAGATAATCGCGAATAACCGCAATCGCTCCCAAAATTTTCTAAGTACCGCGAGTTTTCAGAGTCATTCCGCACCATCGGCGAACACAAAGTCGTCCGATCTTCGAAAACGACCACTGATCCTTGCGTGTGCGACATTGCGATCAATTCATATTAAGGTTTCGACCAGGGCCCTCGCACTGGTTTCCGAGATAATCGCGAATAACCCAAATCGCTCCCAAAATTTTCTAAGTACCGCGAGTTTTCAGAGTCCTTGCGCACCATCGTCCGAACACAAAGTCGCCCGATCGTCGAAAACGACCACTGATCCTTGCGTGTTGCGACATTGCGATCAATTCATATTAAGGTTTCAACCACGGTCGTCGCGCTGGTTTTCGAGATAATCGCGAATAACCCTAATCGCTCCCAAAATTTTCAAAGTACCGCGAGTTTTCAGAGTCCTTCCGCACCATCGGCGAACACAAAGTCGTCCGATCTTCGAAAACGACAACTGATCCTTGCGTGTCGCGACATTGCGATCAATTCATTTTAAGGTTTCGACCCCGGTTGTCGCGCTGGTTTTCGAGATAATCGCGAATAACCGCAATCGCTCCCAAAATTTTCAAAGTACCGCGAGTTTTCAGAGTCCTTCCGCACCTTCGTCCGAACACAAATACGCCCGATCGTCGAAAACGACCACAGATCCTTGCGTGTTGTGACATTGCGATCAATTCATATTAAGGTTTCGACCCCGGTCGTCGCGCTGGTTTTCGAGATAATCGCGAATAACCCTAATCGCTCCCAAAATTTTCAAAGTACCGCGAGTTTTCAGAGTCCTTCCGCACCATCGGCGAACACAAAGTCGTCCGATCTTCGAAAACGACAACTGACCCTTGCGTGTCACGGCATTGCGATCAATTCATTTTAAAGTTTCGACCCCGGTTGTCTAGCTGGTTTTCGAAGTAATCGCGAATATCCACAATCGCTCCCAATATTTTCAAAGTACCGCGAGTTGTCAGAGTCCTTCCGCACCTTCGTCCGAACACAAATACGCCCGATCGTCGAAAACGACCACAGATCCTTGCGTGTTGCGACATTGCGATCAATTCATATTAAGGTTTCGACCCCGGTCATCGCGCTGGTTTTCGAGATAATCGCGAATAACCGCAATCGCTCCCAAAATTTTCAAAGTACCGCGAGTTTTCAGAGTCATTCCGCACCATCGGCGAACACAAAGTCGTCCGATCTTCGAAAACGACCACTGATCCTTGCGTGTGCGACATTGCGATCAATTCATATTAAGGTTTCGACCAGGGCCCTCGCGCTGGTTTCCGAGATAATCGCGAATAACCCAAATCGCTACCAAAATTTTCTAAGTACCGCGAGTTTTCAGAGTCCTTCCGCACCATCGTCCGAACACAAAGTCGCCCGATCGTCGAAAACGACCACTGATCCTTGCGTGTTGCGACATTGCGATCAATTCATATTAAGGTTTCGACCACGGTCGTCGCGCTGGTTTTCGAGATAATCGCGAATAACCCTAATCGCTCCCAAAATTTTCAAAGTACCGCGAGTTTTCAGAGTCCTTCCGCACCATCGGCGAACACAAAGTCGTCCGATCTTCGAAAACGACAACTGACCCTTGCGTGTCGCGGCATTGCGATCAATTCATTTTAAAGTTTCGACCCCGGTTGTCTCGCTGGTTTTCGAAGTAATCGCGAATATCCACAATCGCTCCCAATATTTTCAAAGTACCGCGAGTTGTCAGAGTCCTTCCGCACATTCGTCCGAACACAAAGACGCCCGATCGTCGAAAACGACCACAGATCCTTGCGTGACGCGACATTGCGATCAATTCATATTAAGGTTTCGACCCCGGTCGTCGCGCTGGTATTCGAGATAATCGCGAATAACCGCAATCGCTCCCAAAATTTTCAAAGTCCCGCGAGTTTTCAGAGTCCTTCCGCACCATCGGCGAACACAAAGTCGTCCGATCTTCGAAAACGACAACTGACCCTTGCGTGTCGCGGCATTGCGATCAATTCATTTTAAAGTTTCGACCCCGGTTGTCTAGCTGGTTTTCGAAGTAATCGCGAATATCCACAATCGCTCCCAATATTTTCAAAGTACCGCGAGTTGTCAGAGTCCTTCCGCACCTTCGTCCGAACACAAATACGCCCGATCGTCGAAAACGACCACAGATCCTTGCGTGTTGCGACATTGCGATCAATTCATATTCAGGTTTCGACCCCGGTCATCGCGCTGGTTTTCGAGATAATCGCGAATAACCGCAATCGCTCCCAAAATTTTCAAAGTACCGCGAGTTTTCAGAGTCATTCCGCACCATCGGCGAACACATAGTCGTCCGATCTTCGAAAACGACCACTGATCCTTGCGTGTGCGACATTGCGATCAATTCATATTAAGGTTTCGACCAGGGCCCTCGCGCTGGTTTCCGAGATAATCGCGAATAACCCAAATCGCTCCCAAAATTTTCAAAGTACCGCGAGTTTTCAGAGTCATTCTGCACCATCGGCGAACACAAAGTCGTCCGATCTTCGAAAACGACAACTGACCCTTGCGTGTCGCGGCATTGCGATCAATTCATTTTAAAGTTTCGACCCCGGTTGACTCGCTGGTTTTCGAAGTAATCGCGAATATCCACAATCGCTCCCAATATTTTCAAAGTACCGCGAGTTGTCAGAGTCTTTCCGCACCTTCGTCCGAACACAAAGACGCCCGATCGTCGAAAACGACCACATATCCTTGCGTGTTGCGACATTGCGATCAATTCATATTAAGGTTTCGACCCAGGTCGTCGCGCTGGTATTCGAGATAATCGCGAATAACCGCAATCGCTCCCAAAATTTTCAAAGTCCCGCGAGTTTTCAGAGTCCTTCCGCACCATCGGCGAACACAAAGTCGTCCGATCTTCGAAAACGACAACTGACCCTTGCGTGTCGCGGCATTGCGATCAATTCATTTTAAAGTTTCGATCCCGGTTGTCGCGCTGGTTTTTGAGGTAATCGCGAATATCCACAATCGCTCCCAATATTTTCAAAGTACCGCGAGTTGTCAGAGTCCTTCCGCACCTTCGTCCGAACACAAAGACGCCCGATCGTCGAAAACGACCACAGATCCTTGCGTGTTGCGACATTGCGATCAATTCATATTAAGGTTTCGACCCCGGTCGTCGCACCGGTTTACGAGATAATCGCGAATAACCCTAATCGCTCCCAAAATTTTCAAAGTACCGCGAGTTTTCAGAGTCCTTCCGCACCATCGGCGAACACAAAGTCGTCCGATCTTCGAAAACGACAACTGACCCTTGCGTGTCGCGGCATTGCGATCAATTCATTTTAAAGTTTCGACCCCGGTTGTCTAGCTGGTTTTCGAAGTAATCGCGAATATCCACAATCGCTCCCAATATTTTCAAAGTACCGCGAGTTGTCAGAGTCATTCCGCACCATCGGCGAACACAAAGTCGTCCGATCTTCGAAAACGACCACTGATCCTTGCGTGTGCGACATTGCGATCAATTCATATTAAGGTTTCGACCAGGGCCCTCGCGCTGGTTTTCGAGATAATCGCGAATAACCCTAATCGCTCCCAAAATTTTCAAAGTACCGCGAGTTTTCAGAGTCCTTCCGCACCATCGGCGAGCACAAAGTCGTCCGATCTTCGAAAACGACAACTGACCCTAGCGTGTCGCGGCATTGCGATCAATTCATTTTAAAGTTTCGACCCCGGTTGTCTCGCTGGTTTTCGAAGTAATCGCGAATATCCACAATCGCTCCCAATATTTTCAAAGTACCGCGAGTTGTCAGAGTCCTTCCGCACCTTCGTCCGAACACAAAGACGCCCGATCGTCAAAAACGACCACAGATCCTTGCGTGTTGCGACATTGCGATCAATTCGTATTAACGTTTCGACCCCGGTCGTCGCGCTGGTTTTCGAGATAATCGCGAATAACCGCAATCGCTCCCAAAATTTTCAAAGTACCGCGAGTTTTCCGAGTCATTCCGCACCATCGGCGAACACAAAGTCGTCCGATCTTCGAAAACGACCACTGATCCTTGCGTGTGCGACATTGCGATCAATTCATTTTAAGGTTTCGACCCCGGTTGTCGCGCTGGTTTTCGAGATAATCGCGAATAACCGCAATCGCTCCCAAAATTTTCAAAGTACCGCGAGTTTTCAGAGTCCTTGCGCACCATCGTCCGAACACAAAGTCGCCCGATCGTCGAAAACGACCACTGATCCTTGCGTGTTGCGACATTGCGATCAATTCATATTAAGGTTTCAACCACGGTCGTCGCGCTGGTTTCCGAGATAATCGCGAATAACCCAAATCGCTCCCAAAATTTTCTAAGTACCGCGAGTTTTCAGAGTCCTTGCGCACCATCGTCCGAACACAAAGTCGCCCGATCGTCGAAAACGACCACTGATCCTTGCGTGTTGCGACATTGCGATCAATTCATATTAAGGTTTCAACCACGGTCGTCGCGCTGGTTTTCAAGATAATCGCGAATAACCCTAATCGCTCCCAAAATTTTCAAAGTACCGCGAGTTTTCAGAGTCCTTCCGCACCATCGGCGAACACAAAGTCGTCCGATCTTCGAAAACGACAACTGATCCTTGCGTGTCGCGACATTGCGATCAATTCATTTTAAGGTTTCGACCCCGGTTGTCGCGCTGGTTTTCGAGATAATCGCGAATAACCGCAATCGCTCCCAAAATTTTCAAAGTACCGCGAGTTTTCCGAGTCATTCCGCACCATCGGCGAACACAAAGTCGTCCGATCTTCGAAAACGACCACTGATCCTTGCGTGTGCGACATTGCGATCAATTCATTTTAAGGTTTCGACCCCGGTTGTCGCGCTGGTTTTCGAGATAATCGCGAATAACCGCAATCGCTCCCAAAATTTTCAAAGTACCGCGAGTTTTCAGAGTCCTTGCGCACCATCGTCCGAACACAAAGTCGCCCGATCGTCGAAAACGACCACTGATCCTTGCGTGTTGCGACATTGCGATCAATTCATATTAAGGTTTCAACCACGGTCGTCGCGCTGGTTTTCGAGATAATCGCGAATAACCCTAATCGCTCCCAAAATTTTCAAAGTACCGCGAGTTTTCAGAGTCCTTCCGCACCATCGGCGAACACAAAGTCGTCCGATCTTCGAAAACGACAACTGATCCTTGCGTGTCGCGACATTGCGATCAATTCATTTTAAAGTTTCGACCCCGGTTGTCTCGCTGGTTTTCGAAGTAATCGCGAATATCCACAATCGCTCCCAATATTTTCAAAGTACCGCGAGTTGTCAGAGTCCTTCCGCACCTTCGTCCGAACACAAAGACGCCCGATCGTCAAAAACGACCACAGATCCTTGCGTGTTGCGACATTGCGATCAATTCGTATTAAGGTTTCGACCCCGGTCGTCGCGCTGGTTTTCGAGATAATCGCGAATAACCGCAATCGCTCCCAAAATTTTCAAAGTACCGCGAGTTTTCCGAGTCATTCCGCACCATCGGCGAACACAAAGTCGTCCGATCTTCGAAAACGACCACTGATCCTTGCGTGTGCGACATTGCGATCAATTCATTTTAAGGTTTCGACCCCGGTTGTCGCGCTGGTTTTCGAGATAATCGCGAATAACCGCAATCGCTCCCAAAATTTTCAAAGTACCGCGAGTTTTCAGAGTCCTTCCGCACCATCGTCCGAACACAAAGTCGTCCGATTGTAGAAAACGACCACTGATCCTTGCGTGTTGCGACATTGCGATCAATTCATATTAAGGTTTCGACCACGGTCGTCGCTCTGGTTTTCGAGATAATCGCGAATAACCCTAATCGCTCCCAAAATTTTCAAAGTACCGCGAGTGTTCAGAGTCCTTCCGCACCATCGGCGAACACAAAGTCGTCCGATCTTCGAAAACGACAACTGATCCTTGCGTGTCGCGACAGTGCGATCAATTCATTTTAAGGTTTCGACCCCGGTTGTCGCGCTGGTTTTCGAGATAATCGCGAATAACCGCAATCGCTCCCAAAATTTTCAAAGTACCGCGAGTTTTCAGAGTCCTTCCGCACCATCGGCGAGCACAAAGTCGTCCGATCTTCGAAAACGACAACTGACCCTTGCGTGTCGCGGCATTGCGATCAATTCATTTTAAAGTTTCGACCCCGGTTGTCTCGCTGGTTTTCGAAGTAATCGCGAATATCCACAATCGCTCCCAATATTTTCAAAGTACCGCGAGTTGTCAGAGTCCTTCCGCACCTTCGTCCGAACACAAATACGCCCGATCGTCGAAAACGAACACAGATCCTTGCGTGTTGCGACATTGCGATCAATTGATATTAAGGTTTCGACCCCTGTCGTCGCGCTGGTTTTCGAGATAATCGCGAATAACCGCAATCGCTCCCAAAATTTTCAAAGTACCGCGAGTTTTCAGAGTCATTCCGCACCATCGGCGAACACAAAGTCGTCCGATCTTCGAAAACGACCACTGATCCTTGCGTGTGCGACATTGCGATCAATTCATATTAAGGTTTCGACCAGGGCTCTCGCGCTGGTTTTCGAGATAATCGCGAATAACCGCAATCGCTCCCAAAATTTTCTAAGTACCGCGAGTTTTCAGAGTCATTCCGCACCATCGGCGAACACAAAGTCGTCCGATCTTCGAAAACGACCACTGATCCTTGCGTGTGCGACATTGCGATCAATTCATATTAAGGTTTCGACCAGGGCCCTCGCACTGGTTTCCGAGATAATCGCGAATAACCCAAATCGCTCCCAAAATTTTCTAAGTACCGCGAGTTTTCAGAGTCCTTGCGCACCATCGTCCGAACACAAAGTCGCCCGATCGTCGAAAACGACCACTGATCCTTGCGTGTTGCGACATTGCGATCAATTCATATTAAGGTTTCAACCACGGTCGTCGCGCTGGTTTTCGAGATAATCGCGAATAACCCTAATCGCTCCCAAAATTTTCAAAGTACCGCGAGTTTTCAGAGTCCTTCCGCACCATCGGCGAACACAAAGTCGTCCGATCTTCGAAAACGACAACTGATCCTTGCGTGTCGCGACATTGCGATCAATTCATTTTAAGGTTTCGACCCCGGTTGTCGCGCTGGTTTTCGAGATAATCGCGAATAACCGCAATCGCTCCCAAAATTTTCAAAGTACCGCGAGTTTTCAGAGTCCTTCCGCACCTTCGTCCGAACACAAATACGCCCGATCGTCGAAAACGACCACAGATCCTTGCGTGTTGTGACATTGCGATCAATTCATATTAAGGTTTCGACCCCGGTCGTCGCGCTGGTTTTCGAGATAATCGCGAATAACCCTAATCGCTCCCAAAATTTTCAAAGTACCGCGAGTTTTCAGAGTCCTTCCGCACCATCGGCGAACACAAAGTCGTCCGATCTTCGAAAACGACAACTGACCCTTGCGTGTCGCGGCATTGCGATCAATTCATTTTAAAGTTTCGACCCCGGTCGTCGCGCTGGTTTTCGAGATAATCGCGAATAACCGCAATCGCTCCCAAAATTTTCAAAGTACCGCGAGTTGTCAGAGTCCTTCCGCACCTTCGTCCGAACACAAAGACGCCCGATCGTCAAAAACGACCACAGATCCTTGCGTGTTGCGACATTGCGATCAATTCGTATTAAGGTTTCGACCCCGGTCGTCGCGCTGGTTTTCGAGATAATCGCGAATAACCGCAATCGCTCCCAAAATTTTCAAAGTACCGCGAGTTTTCCGAGTCATTCCGCACCATCGGCGAACACAAAGTCGTCCGATCTTCGAAAACGACCACTGATCCTTGCGTGTGCGACATTGCGATCAATTCATTTTAAGGTTTCGACCCCGGTTGTCGCGCTGGTTTTTGAGATAATCGCGAATAACCGCAATCGCTCCCAAAATTTTCAAAGTACCGCGAGTTTTCAGAGTCCTTCCGCACCATCGTCCGAACACAAAGTCGTCCGATTGTAGAAAACGACCACTGATCCTTGCGTGTTGCGACATTGCGATCAATTCATATTAAGGTTTCGACCACGGTCGTCGCTCTGGTTTTCGAGATAATCGCGAATAACCCTAATCGCTCCCAAAATTTTCAAAGTACCGCGAGTGTTCAGAGTCCTTCCGCACCATCGGCGAACACAAAGTCGTCCGATCTTCGAAAACGACAACTGATCCTTGCGTGTCGCGACAGTGCGATCAATTCATTTTAAGGTTTCGACCCCGGTTGTCGCGCTGGTTTTCGAGATAATCGCGAATAACCGCAATCGCTCCCAAAATTTTCAAAGTACCGCGAGTTTTCAGAGTCCTTCCGCACCATCGGCGAGCACAAAGTCGTCCGATCTTCGAAAACGACAACTGACCCTTGCGTGTCGCGGCATTGCGATCAATTCATTTTAAAGTTTCGACCCCGGTTGTCTCGCTGGTTTTCGAAGTAATCGCGAATATCCACAATCGCTCCCAATATTTTCAAAGTACCGCGAGTTGTCAGAGTCCTTCCGCACCTTCGTCCGAACACAAATACGCCCGATCGTCGAAAACGAACACAGATCCTTGCGTGTTGCGACATTGCGATCAATTGATATTAAGGTTTCGACCCCTGTCGTCGCGCTGGTTTTCGAGATAATCGCGAATAACCGCAATCGCTCCCAAAATTTTCAAAGTACCGCGAGTTTTCAGAGTCATTCCGCACCATCGGCGAACACAAAGTCGTCCGATCTTCGAAAACGACCACTGATCCTTGCGTGTGCGACATTGCGATCAATTCATATTAAGGTTTCGACCAGGGCCCTCGCGCTGGTTTTCGAGATAATCGCGAATAACCGCAATCGCTCCCAAAATTTTCTAAGTACCGCGAGTTTTCAGAGTCATTCCGCACCATCGGCGAACACAAAGTCGTCCGATCTTCGAAAACGACCACTGATCCTTGCGTGTGCGACATTGCGATCAATTCATATTAAGGTTTCGACCAGGGCCCTCGCACTGGTTTCCGAGATAATCGCGTAAAACCCAAATCGCTCCCAAAATTTTCTAAGTACCGCGAGTTTTCAGAGTCCTTGCGCACCATCGTCCGAACACAAAGTCGCCCGATCGTCGAAAACGACCACTGATCCTTGCGTGTTGCGACATTGCGATCAATTCATATTAAGGTTTCAACCACGGTCGTCGCGCTGGTTTTCGAGATAATCGCGAATAACCCTAATCGCTCCCAAAATTTTCAAAGTACCGCGAGTTTTCAGAGTCCTTCCGCACCATCGGCGAACACAAAGTCGTCCGATCTTCGAAAACGACAACTGATCCTTGCGTGTCGCGACATTGCGATCAATTCATTTTAAGGTTTCGACCCCGGTTGTCGCGCTGGTTTTCGAGATAATCGCGAATAACCGCAATCGCTCCCAAAATTTTCAAAGTACCGCGAGTTTTCAGAGTCCTTCCGCACCTTCGTCCGAACACAAATACGCCCGATCGTCGAAAACGACCACAGATCCTTGCGTGTTGTGACATTGCGATCAATTCATATTAAGGTTTCGACCCCGGTCGTCGCGCTGGTTTTCGAGATAATCGCGAATAACCCTAATCGCTCCCAAAATTTTCAAAGTACCGCGAGTTTTCAGAGTCCTTCCGCACCATCGGCGAACACAAAGTCGTCCGATCTTCGAAAACGACAACTGACCCTTGCGTGTCGCGGCATTGCGATCAATTCATTTTAAAGTTTCGACCCCGGTTGTCTAGCTGGTTTTCGAAGTAATCGCGAATATCCACAATCGCTCCCAATATTTTCAAAGTACCGCGAGTTGTCAGAGTCCTTCCGCACCTTCGTCCGAACACAAATACGCCCGATCGTCGAAAACGACCACAGATCCTTGCGTGTTGCGACATTGCGATCAATTCATATTAAGGTTTCGACCCCGGTCATCGCGCTGGTTTTCGAGATAATCGCGAATAACCGCAATCGCTCCCAAAATTTTCAAAGTACCGCGAGTTTTCAGAGTCATTCCGCACCATCGGCGAACACAAAGTCGTCCGATCTTCGAAAACGACCACTGATCCTTGCGTGTGCGACATTGCGATCAATTCATATTAAGGTTTCGACCAGGGCCCTCGCGCTGGTTTCCGAGATAATCGCGAATAACCCAAATCGCTCCCAAAATTTTCTAAGTACCGCGAGTTTTCAGAGTCCTTCCGCACCATCGTCCGAACACAAAGTCGCCCGATCGTCGAAAACGACCACTGATCCTTGCGTGTTGCGACATTGCGATCAATTCATATTAAGGTTTCGACCACGGTCGTCGCGCTGGTTTTCGAGATAATCGCGAATAACCCTAATCGCTCCCAAAATTTTCAAAGTACCGCGAGTTTTCAGAGTCCTTCCGCACCATCGGCGAACACAAAGTCGTCCGATCTTCGAAAACGACAACTGACCCTTGCGTGTCGCGGCATTGCGATCAATTCATTTTAAAGTTTCGACCCCGGTTGTCTCGCTGGTTTTCGAAGTAATCGCGAATATCCACAATCGCTCCCAATATTTTCAAAGTACCGCGAGTTGTCAGAGTCCTTCCGCACATTCGTCCGAACACAAAGACGCCCGATCGTCGAAAACGACCACAGATCCTTGCGTGACGCGACATTGCGATCAATTCATATTAAGGTTTCGACCCCGGTCGTCGCGCTGGTATTCGAGATAATCGCGAATAACCGCAATCGCTCCCAAAATTTTCAAAGTCCCGCGAGTTTTCAGAGTCCTTCCGCACCATCGGCGAACACAAAGTCGTCCGATCTTCGAAAACGACAACTGACCCTTGCGTGTCGCGGCATTGCGATCAATTCATTTTAAAGTTTCGACCCCGGTTGTCTAGCTGGTTTTCGAAGTAATCGCGAATATCCACAATCGCTCCCAATATTTTCAAAGTACCGCGAGTTGTCAGAGTCCTTCCGCACCTTCGTCCGAACACAAATACGCCCGATCGTCGAAAACGACCACAGATCCTTGCGTGTTGCGACA
>CAWVQI010000187.1:0-71414 GCA_963932335.1 Andrena marginata | reverse complement strand
TGTAAAAAAATCCAAAATAATCGAAGATATTTTCGATTAAATTTGCTAAAATTTCGTTCATAAAAATAAAAATTTGTAAAAAAATCAAAAAAAATCGAAGATAGTTTCAATTAAATTTGCTAAAATTTCGTTCATAAAAATCAAAATTTGTAAAAAAATCCAAAAAAATCGAAGAAAGTTTCAATTAAATTTGCCAAAATTCCGTTCATAAAAATTAAAATTTGTAAAAAAATTCAAAAAAATCGAAGATAGCTTAAATTAAATTTGCTAAAATTTAGTTCATAAAAATTAAAAATTTTAAGAAAATCCAAAAAAATCAAAGATAGTTTCAATTAAATTTGCTAAAATTTCGTTCATAAAAATAAAAATTTTAAAAAAATCCAAAAAAAATCGAAGATAGTTTCAATTAAATTTGCTAAAATTTCGTTCATAAAAATTAAAATTTGTATAAAAATCCAAAAAAATCGAAGATAGTTTCAATTATATTTGCTAAAATGTCGTACATAAAAATTAATATTTGTAAAAAAATCCAAAAAAATAGAAGATAGCTTAAATTAAATTTGCTAAAATTTAGTTCATAAAACTTAAAATTTTAAGAAAATCCAAAAAAATCAAAGATAGTTTCAATTAAATTTGCTAAAATTTCGTTCATAAAAATAAAAATTTTAAAAAAATCCAAAAAAATCGAAGATCGTTTCAATTAAATTTGCTAAAATTTCGTTCATAAAAATTAAAATTTGTAAGAAAATCAAAAAAAATCGAAGATAGCTTAAATTAAATTTGCTAAAATTTAGTTCATAAAACTTAAAAATTTAAAGAAAATCCAAAAAATCAAAGATAGTTTCAATTAAATTTGCTAAAATTTCGTTCATAAAAATTAAAATTTGTAAAAAAATCCAATATAGTTTCAATTAAATTTGCTAAAATTTCGTTCATAAAAATTAAAATTTGTAAAAAAATCCAAAAAAACCGAAGATAGTTTCAATTAAATTTGCTAAAATTTCGTTCATAAAAATAAAAATTTTAAAAAAATCCAAAAAAACGAAGATAGTTTCCATTAAATTTGCTAAAATTTCGTTCATAAAAATTAAAATTTGTAAAAAAATCCAAAAAAATCCAATATAGTTTCAATTAAATTTGCTAAAATTTCGTTCATAAAAATTAAAATTGTAAGAAAATCCAAAAAAATCGAAGACAGCTTAAATTAAATTTCCTAAAATTTAGTTCATAAAAATTAAAATTTGTAAAAAAATCCAAAATAATCGAAGATATTTTCGATTAAATTTGCTAAAATTTCGTTCATAAAAATAAAAATTTGTAAAAAAATTAAAAAAAATCGAAGATAGTTTCAATTAAATTTGCTAAAATTTCGTTCATAAAAATAAAAATTTTAAAAAAATCCAAAAAAATCGAAGATAGTTTCAATTATATTTGCTAAAATGTCGTACATAAAAATTAATATTTGTAAAAAAATCCAAAAAAATAGAAGATCGCTTAAATTAAATTTGCTAAAATTTAGTTCATAAAACTTAAAATTTTAAGAAAATCCAAAAAAATCAAAGATAGTTTCAATTAAATTTGCTAAAATTTCGTTCATCAAAACAAAAATTTTAAAAAAATCCAAAAAAATCGAAGATAGTTTCAATTAAATTTGCTAAAATTTCGTTCATAAAAATTAAAATTTGTATAAAAATCCAAAAAAATCGAAGATAGTTTCAATTATATTTGCCAAAATGTCGTACATAAAAATTAATATTTGTAAAAAATCCAAAAAAATAGAAGATAGCTTAAATTAAATTTGCTAAAATTTTGTTCATAAAACTTAAAATTTTAAGAAAATCCAAAAAAATCAAAGATAGTTTCAATTAAATTTGCTAAAATTTCGTTCATAAAAATAAAAATTTTAAAAAAATCCAAAAAAATCGAAGATAGTTTCAATTAAATTTGCTAAAATTTCGTTCATAAAAATAAAAATTTGTAAAAAAATCCAAAAAAATCGAATATAGTTTCAATTAAATTTGCTAAAATTTCGTTCATAAAAATTAAAATTTGTAAAAAAATCGAAGATAGTTTCAATTAAATTTGCTAAAATTTCGTTCATAAAAATAAAAATTTTAAAAAAATCCATAAAATCGAAGATAGTTTCAATTAAATTTGCTAAAATATCGTTCATAAAAATAAAAATTTTAAAAAAATCCAAAAAAATCGATGATAGTTTCAATTAAATTTGCTAAAATTTCGTTCATAAAAATTAAAATTTGTAAAAAAATCCAAAAAAATCGAAGAAAGTTTCAATTAAATTTGCTAAAATTTCGTTCATAAAAATAAAAATTTTAAAAAAATCGAAGATAGTTTCAATTAAATTTGCTAAAATTTCGTTCATAAAAATTAAAATTTGTAAAAAAATCCAAAAAAATCGAAGATAGTTTCAATTAAATTTGCTAAAATTTCGTTCATAAAAATAAAAATTTTAAAAAAATCCAAAAAAACGAAGATAGTTTCCATTAAATTTGCTAAAATTTCGTTCATAAAAATTAAAATTTGTAAAAAAATCCGAAAAAATCCAATATAGTTTCAATTAAATTTGCTAAAATTTCGTTCATAAAAATTGAAATTGTAAGAAAATCCAAAAAAATCGAAGACAGCTTAAATTAAATTTGCTAAAATTTAGTTCATAAAAATTAAAATTTGTAAAAAAATCAAAAATAATCGAAGATATTTTCGATTAAATTTGCTAAAATTTCGTTCATAAAAATAAAAATTTGTAAAAAAATAAAAAAAAATCAAAGATAGTTTCAATTAAATTTGCTAAAATTTCGTTCATAAAAATAAAAATTTGTAAAAAAATCCAAAAAAATCGAAGAAAGTTTCAATTAAATTTGCCAAAATTCCGTTCATAAAAATTAAAATTTGTAAAAAAATTCAAAAAAATCGAAGATAGTTACAATTAAGTTTGCTAAAATTTCATTCATAAAAAATAAAATTTGTAAAAAAATCCAAAAAAATCGAAGATAGTTTCAATTAAATTTGCTAAAATTTCGTTCATAAAAATAAAAATTTTAAAAAAATCCAAAAAAATCGAAGATAGTTTCAATTAAATTTGCTAAAATTTCGTTCATAAAAATAAAAATTTTTAAAAAAATCCAAAAAAATCGTATATAGTTTCAATTAAATTTGCTAAAATTTCGTTCATAAAAATTAAAATTTGTAAAAAAATCCAAAAAAATCGAAGAAAGTTTCAATTAAATTTGCTAAAATTTCGTTCATAAAAATAAAAATTTTAAAAAAATCCAAAAAATCGAAGATAGTTTCAATTAAATTTGCTAAAATTTCGTTCATAAAAATTAAAATTTGTAAAAAAATCCAAAAAAATCGAAGATAGTTTCAATTATATTTGCTAAAATGTCGTACATAAAAATTAATATTTGTAAAAAAATCCAAAAAAATAGAAGATAGCTTAAATTAAATTTGCTAAAATTTAGTTCATAAAACTTAAAATTTTAAGAAAATCCAAAAAAATCAAAGATAGTTTCAATTAAATTTGCTAAAATTTCGTTCATAAAAATAAAAATTTTAAAAAAATCCATAAAATCGAAGATAGTTTCAATTAAATTTGCTAAAATTTCGTTCATAAAAATTAAAATTTGTAAAAAAATCCAAAAAAATCGAAGATAGCTTAAATTAAATTTGCTAAAATTTAGTTCATAAAACTTAAAATTTTAAGAAATTCCAAAAAAATCAAAGATAGTTTCAATTAAATTTGCTAAAATTTCGTTCATAAAAATAAAAATTTTAAAAAAATCCAAAAAAATCGAAGATCGTTTCAATTAAATTTGCTAAAATTTCGTTCATAAAAATTAAAATTTGTAAGAAAATCAAAAAAAATCGAAGATAGCTTAAATTAAATTTGCTAAAATTTAGTTCATAAAACTTAAAAATTTAAAGAAAATCCAAAAAATCAAAGATAGTTTCAATTAAATTTGCTAAAATTTCGTTCATAAAAATTAAAATTTGTAAAAAAATCCAAAAAAATCCAATATAGTTTCAATTAAATTTGCTAAAATTTCGTTCATAAAAATTAAAATTTGTAAAAAAATCCAAAAAAACCGAAGATAGTTTCAATTAAATTTGCTAAAATTTCGTTCATAAAAATAAAATTTTTAAAAAAATCCAAAAAAACGAAGATAGTTTCCATTAAATTTGCTAAAATTTCGTTCATAAAAATTAAAATTTGTAAAAAAATCCAAAAAAATCCAATATAGTTTCAATTAAATTTGCTAAAATTTCGTTCATAAAAATTAAAATTGTAAGAAAATCCAAAAAAATCGAAGACAGCTTAAATTAAATTTGCTAAAATTTAGTTCATAAAAATTAAAATTTGAAAAAAAATCCAAAATAATCGAAGATATTTTCGATTAAATTTGCTAAAATTTCGTTCATAAAAATAAAAATTTGTAAAAAAATCAAAAAAAATCGAAGATAGTTTCAATTAAATTTGCTAAAATTTCGTTCATAAAAATCAAAATTTGTAAAAAAATCCAAAAAAATCGAAGATAGTTTCAATTAAATTTGCCAAAATTCCGTTCATAAAAATTAAAATTTGTAAAAAAATTCAAAAAAATCGAAGATAGTTACAATTAAGTTTGCTAAAATTTCATTCATAAAAAATAAAATTTGTAAAAAATTCCAAAAAAATCGAAGATAGTTTCAATTAAATTTGCTAAAATGTCGTCCATAAAAATTAATATTTGTAAAAAATCCCAAAAAATAGAAGATAACTTAAATTAAATTTGCTAAAATTTAGTTCATAAAAATTAAAAATTTTAAGAAAATCCAAAAAAATCAAAGATAGTTTCAATTAAATTTGCTAAAATTTCGTTCATAAAAATAAAAATTTTAAAAAAATCCAAAAAAATCGAAGATAGTTTAAATTAAATTTGCTAAAATTTAGTTCATAAAAATTAAAATTTGTAAAAAAATCCAAAATAATCGAAGATATTGTCGATTAAATTTGCTAAAATTTCGTTCATAAAAATAAAAATTTGTAAAAAAATCAAAAAAAATCGAAGATAGTTTCAATTAAATTTGCTAAAATTTCGTTCATAAAAATCAAAATTTGTAAAAAAATCCAAAAAAATCGAAGATAGTTTCAATTAAATTTGCCAAAATTCCGTTCATAAAAATTAAAATTTGTAAAAAAATTCAAAAAAATCGAAGATAGTTACAATTAAGTTTGCTAAAATTTCATTCATAAAAAATAAAATTTGTAAAAAAATCCAAAAAAATCGAAGATAGTTTCAATTAAATTTGCTAAAATGTCGTCCATAAAAATTAAAATTTGTATAAAAATCCAAAAAAATCGAAGATAGTTTCAATTATATTTGCTAAAATGTCGTACATAAAAATTAATATTTGTAAAAAAATCCAAAAAAATAGAAGATAGCTTAAATTAAATTTGCTAAAATTTAGTTCATAAAACTTAAAATTTTAAGAAAATCCAAAAAAATCAAAGAGTTTCAATTAAATTTGCTAAAATGTCGTCCATAAAAATTAAAATTTGTATAAAAATCCAAAAAAATCGAAGATAGTTTCAATTATATTTGCTAAAATGTCGTACATAAAAATTAATATTTGTAAAAAAATAAAAAAAAATAGAAGATAGCTTAAATTAAATTTGCTAAAATTTAGTTCATAAAACTTAAAATTTTAAGAAAATCCAAAAAAATCAAAGAGTTTCAATTAAATTTGCTAAAATTTCGTTCATAAAAATAAAAATTTTAAAAAAATCCATAAAATCGAAGATAGTTTCAATTAAATTTGCTAAAATTTCGTTCATAAAAATTAAAATTTGTAAAAAAATCCAAAAAAATCGAAGATAGCTTAAATTAAATTTGCTAAAATTTAGTTCATAAAACTTAAAATTTTAAGAAAATCCAAAAAAATCAAAGATAGTTTCAATTAAATTTGCTAAAATTTCGTTCATAAAAATTAAAATTTTACAAAAATCCAAAAAAATCGAAGATAGTTTCAATTAAATTTGCTAAAATTTCGTTCATAAAAATAAAAATTTTAAAAAAATCCAAAAAAACGAAGATAGTTTCCATTAAATTTGCTAAAATTTCGTTCATAAAAATTATAATTTGTAAAAAAATCCAAAAAAATCCAATATAGTTTCAATTAAATTTGCTAAAATTTCGTTCATAAAAATTAAAATTGTAAGAAAATCCAAAAAATCGAAGACAGCTTAAATTAAATTTGCTAAAATTTAGTTCATAAAAATTAAAATTTGTAAAAAAATCCAAAATAATCGAAGATATTTTCGATTAAATTTGCTAAAATTTCGTTCATAAAAATAAAAATTTGTAAAAAAATAAAAAAAAATCGAAGATAGTTTCAATTAAATTTGCTAAAATTTCGTTCATAAAAATCAAAATTTGTAAAAAAATCCAAAAAAATCGAAGAAAGTTTCAATTAAATTTGCCAAAATTCCGTTCATAAAAATTAAAATTTGTAAAAAAATTCAAAAAAATCGAAGATAGCTTAAATTAAATTTGCTAAAATTTAGTTCATAAAAATTAAAAATTTTAAGAAAATCCAAAAAAATCAAAGATAGTTTCAATTAAATTTGCTAAAATTTCGTTCATAAAAATAAAAATTTTAAAAAAATCCAAAAAAATCGAAGATAGTTTCAATTAAATTTGCTAAAATTTCGTTCATAAAAATTAAAATTTGTATAAAAATCCAAAAAAATCGAAGATAGTTTCAATTATATTTGCTAAAATGTCGTACATAAAAATTAATATTTGTAAAAAAATCCAAAAAAATAGAAGATAGCTTAAATTAAATTTGCTAAAATTTAGTTCATAAAACTTAAAATTTTAAGAAAATCCAAAAAAATCAAAGATAGTTTCAATTAAATTTGCTAAAATTTCGTTCATAAAAATAAAAATTTTAAAAAAATCCATAAAATCGAAGATAGTTTCAATTAAATTTGCTAAAATTTCGTTCATAAAAATTAAAATTTGTAAAAAAATCCAAAAAAATCGAAGATAGCTTAAATTAAATTTGCTAAAATTTAGTTCATAAAACTTAAAATTTTAAGAAAATCCAAAAAAATCAAAGATAGTTTCAATTAAATTTGCTAAAATTTCGTTCATAAAAATAAAAATTTTAAAAAAATCCAAAAAAATCGAAGATCGTTTCAATTAAATTTGCTAAAATTTCGTTCATAAAAATTAAAATTTGTAAGAAAATCAAAAAAAATCGAAGATAGCTTAAATTAAATTTTCTAAAATTTAGTTCATAAAACTTAAAAATTTAAAGAAAATCCAAAAAATCAAAGATAGTTTCAATTAAATTTGCTAAAATTTCGTTCATAAAAATTAAAATTTGTAAAAAAATCCAAAAAAATCCAATATAGTTTCAATTAAATTTGCTAAAATTTCGTTCATAAAAATTAAAATTTGTAAAAAAATCCAAAAAAACCGAAGATAGTTTCAATTAAATTTGCTAAAATTTCGTTCATAAAAATAAAAATTTTAAAAAAATCCAAAAAAACGAAGATAGTTTCCATTAAATTTGCTAAAATTTCGTTCATAAAAATTAAAATTTGTAAAAAAATCCAAAAAAATCCAATATAGTTTCAATTAAATTTGCTAAAATTTCGTTCATAAAAATTAAAATTGTAAGAAAATCCAAAAAAATCGAAGACAGCTTAAATTAAATTTCCTAAAATTTAGTTCATAAAAATTAAAATTTGTAAAAAAATCCAAAATAATCGAAGATATTTTCGATTAAATTTGCTAAAATTTCGTTCATAAAAATAAAAATTTGTAAAAAAATCAAAAAAAATCGAAGATAGTTTCAATTAAATTTGCTAAAATTTCGTTCATAAAAATAAAAATTTTAAAAAAATCCAAAAAAATCGAAGATAGTTTAAATTAAATTTGCTAAAATTTCGTTCATAAAAATAAAAATTTGTAAAAAAATCCAAAAAAATCGTATATAGTTTCAATTAAATTTGCTAAAATTTCGTTCATAAAAATTAAAATTTGTAAAAAAATCCAAAAAAATCGAAGATAGCTTAAATTAAATTTGCTAAAATTTAGTTCATAAAACTTAAAAATTTAAAGAAAATCCAAAAAAATCGAAGATAGTTTCAATTAAGTTTGCTAAAATTTCATTCATAAAAATTAAAATTTGTAAAAAAATTCAAAAAAATCGAAGATAGATACAATTAAGTTTGCTAAAATTTCATTCATAAAAAATAAAATTTGTAAAAAAATCCAAAAAAATCGAAGATAGTTTCAATTAAATTTGCTAAAATGTCGTCCATAAAAATTAAAATTTGTATAAAAATCCAAAAAAATCGAAGATAGTTTCAATTATATTTGCTAAAATGTCGTACATAAAAATTAATATTTGTAAAAAAATCCAAAAAAATAGAAGATAGCTTAAATTAAATTTGCTAAAATTTAGTTCATAAAACTTAAAATTTGAAGAAAATCCAAAAAAATCAAAGATAGTTTCAATTAAATTTGCTAAAATTTCGTTCATAAAAATAAAAATTTTAAAAAAATCCAAAAAAATCGATGATAGTTTCAATTAAATTTGCTAAAATTTCGTTCATAAAAATTAAAATTTGTATAAAAATCCAAAAAAATCGAAGATAGTTTCAATTAAATTTGCCAAAATTCCGTTCATAAAAATTAAAATTTGTAAAAAAATTCAAAAAAATCGAAGATAGCTTAAATTAAATTTGCTAAAATTTAGTTCATAAAACTTAAAAATTTAAAGAAAATCCAAAAAAATCGAAGATAGTTTCAATTAAGTTTGCTAAAATTTCATTCATAAAAATTAAAATTTGTAAAAAAATTCAAAAAAATCGGAGATAGATACAATTAAGTTTGCTAAAATTTCATTCATAAAAAATAAAATTTGTAAAAAAATCCAAAAAAATCGAAGATAGTTTCAATTAAATTTGCTAAAATGTCGTCCATAAAAATTAAAATTTGTATAAAAATCCAAAAAAATCGAAGATAGTTTCAATTATATTTGCTAAAATGTCGTACATAAAAATTAATATTTGTAAAAAAATCCAAAAAAATAGAAGATAGCTTAAATTAAATTTGCTAAAATTTAGTTCATAAAACTTAAAATTTGAAGAAAATCCAAAAAAATCAAAGATAGTTTCAATTAAATTTGCTAAAATTTCGTTCATAAAAATAAAAATTTTAAAAAAATCCAAAAAAATCGATGATAGTTTCATTAAATTTGCTAAAATTTCGTTCATAAAAATTAAAATTTGTATAAAAATCCAAAAAAATCGAAGATAGTTTCAATTATATTTGCTAAAATGTCGTACATAAAAATTAATATTTGTAAAAAAATCCAAAAAAATAGAAGATAGCTTAAATTAAATTTGCTAAAATTTAGTTCATAAAACTTAAAATTTTAAGAAAATCCAAAAAAATCAAAGAGTTTCAATTAAATTTGCTAAAATTTCGTTCATAAAAATAAAAATTTTAAAAAAATCCATAAAATCGAAGATAGTTTCAATTAAATTTGCTAAAATTTCGTTCATAAAAATTAAAATTTGTAAAAAAATCCAAAAAAATCCAATATAGTTTCAATTAAATTTGCTAAAATTTCGTTCATAAAAATTGAAATTTGTAAAAAAATCCAAAAAAACCGAAGATAGTTTCAATTAAATTTGCTAAAATTTCGTTCATAAAAATAAAAATTTTAAAAAAATCCAAAAAAACGAAGATAGTTTCCATTAAATTTGCTAAAATTTCGTTCATAAAAATTAAAATTTGTAAAAAAATCCAAAAAAATCCAATATAGTTTCAATTAAATTTGCTAAAATTTCGTTCATAAAAATTAAAATTGTAAGAAAATCCAAAAAAATCGAAGACAGCTTAAATTAAATTTGCTAAAATTTAGTTCATAAAAATTAAAATTTGTAAAAAAATCCAAAATAATCGAAGATAGTTTCGATTAAATTTGCTAAAATTTCGTTCATAAAAATAAAAATTTGTAAAAAAATAAAAAAAAATCGAAGATAGTTTCAATTAAATTTGCTAAAATTTCGTTCATAAAAATCAAAATTTGTAAAAAAATCCAAAAAAATCGAAGATAGTTTCAATTAAATTTGCCAAAATTTCGTTCATAAAAATTAAAATTTGTAAAAAAATTCAAAAAAATCGAAGATAGTTACAATTAAGTTTGCTAAAATTTCATTCATAAAAAATAAAATTTGTAAAAAAATCCAAAAAAATCGAAGATAGTTTCAATTAAATTTGCTAAAATGTCGTCCATAAAAATTAATATTTGTAAAAAAATCCAAAAAAATAGAAGATAGCTTAAATTAAATTTGCTAAAATTTAGTTCATCAAAATTAAAAATTTTAAGAAAATCCAAAAAAATCAAACATAGTTTCAATTAAATTTGCTAAAATTTCGTTCATAAAAATAAAAATTTTAAAAAAATCCAAAAAAATCGAAGATAGTTTCAATTATATTTGCTAAAATGTCGTACATAAAAATTAATATTTGTAAAAAAATCCAAAAAAATAGAAGATAGCTTAAATTAAATTTGCTAAAATTTAGTTCATAAAACTTAAAATTTTAAGAAAATCCAAAAAAATCAAAGATAGTTTCAATTAAATTTGCTAAAATTTCGTTCATAAAAATAAAAATTTTAAAAAAATCCAAAAAAATCGAAGATAGTTTCAATTAAATTTGCTAAAATTTCGTTCATAAAAATTAAACTTTGTAAGAAAATCAAAAAAAATCGAAGATAGCTTAAATTAAATTTGCTAAAATTTAGTTCATAAAACTTAAAAATTTAAAGAAAATCCAAAAAATCAAAGATAGTTTCAATTAAATTTGCTAAAATGTCGTTCATAAAAATTAAAATTTGTAAAAAAATCCAAAAAAATCCAATATAGTTTCAATTAAATTTGCTAAAATTTCGTTCATAAAAATTAAAATTTGTAAAAAAATCCAAAAAAACCGAAGATAGTTTCAATTAAATTTGCTAAAATTTCGTTCATAAAAATAAAAATTTTAAAAAAATCCAAAAAAACGAAGATAGTTTCCATTAAATTTGCTAAAATTTCGTTCATAAAAATTAAAATTTGTAAAAAAATCCAATATAGTTTCAATTAAATTTGCTAAAATTTCGTTCATAAAAATTAAAATTGTAAGAAAATCCAAAAAAATCGAAGACAGCTTAAATTAAATTTGCTAAAATTTAGTTCATAAAAATTAAAATTTGTAAAAAAATCCAAAATAATCGAAGATAGTTTCGATTAAATTTGCTAAAATTTCGTTCATAAAAATAAAAATTTGTAAAAAAATAAAAAAAAATCGAAGATAGTTTCAATTAAATTTGCTAAAATTTCGTTCATAAAAATCAAAATTTGTAAAAAAATCCAAAAAAATCGAAGATAGTTTCAATTAAATTTGCCAAAATTTCGTTCATAAAAATTAAAATTTGTAAAAAAAATCGAAGATAGTTACAATTAAGTTTGCTAAAATTTCATTCATAAAAAATAAAATTTGTAAAAAAATCCAAAAAAATCGAAGATAGTTTCAATTAAATTTGCTAAAATGTCGTCCATAAAAATTAATATTTGTAAAAAAATCCAAAAAAATAGAAGATAGCTTAAATTAAATTTGGTAAAATTTAGTTCATAAAAATTAAAAATTTTAAGAAAATCCAAAAAAATCAAAGATAGTTTCAATTAAATTGGCTAAAATTTCGTTCATAAAAATAAAAATTTTAAAAAAATCCAAAAAAATCGAAGATAGTTTCAATTATATTTGCTAAAATGTCGTACATAAAAATTAATATTTGTAAAAAAATCCAAAAAAATAGAAGATAGCTTAAATTAAATTTGCTAAAATTTAGTTCATAAAACTTAAAATTTTAAGAAAATCCAAAAAAATCAAAGATAGTTTCAATTAAATTTGCTAAAATTTCGTTCATAAAAATAAAAATTTTAAAAAAATCGAAGATAGTTTCAATTAAATTTGCTAAAATTTCGTTCATAAAAATTAAAATTTGTATAAAAATCCAAAAAAATCGAAGATAGTTTCAATTATATTTGCCAAAATGTCGTACATAAAAATTAATATTTGTAAAAAAATCCAAAAAAATAGAAGATAGCTTAAATTAAATTTGCTAAAATTTAGTTCATAAAACTTAAAATTTTAAGAAAATCCAAAAAAATCAAAGATAGTTTCAATTAAATTTGCTAAAATTTCGTTCATAAAAATAAAAATTTTAAAAAAATCCAAAAAAATCGAAGACAGTTTCAATTAAATTTGCTAAAATTTCGTTCATAAAAATAAAAATTTGTAAAAAAATCCAAAAAAATCGAATATAGTTTCAATTAAATTTGCTAAAATTTCGTTCATAAAAATTAAAATTTGTAAAAAAATCGAAGATAGTTTCAATTAAATTTGCTAAAATTTCGTTCATAAAAATAAAAATTTTAAAAAAATCCATAAAATCGAAGATAGTTTCAATTAAATTTGCTAAAATTTCGTTCATAAAAATCAAAATTTGTAAAAAAATCCAAAAAAATCGAAGATAGTTTCAATTAAATTTGCCAAAATTTCGTTCATAAACATAAAAATTTTAAAAAAATCCATAAAATCGAAGATAGTTTCAATTAAATTTGCTAAAATTTCGTTCATAAAAATCAAAATTTGTAAAAAAATCCAAAAAAATCGAAGATAGTTTCAATTAAATTTGCCAAAATTTCGTTCATAAAAATTAAAATTTGTAAAAAAATCCAAAAAAATCGAAGATAGTTTCAATTAAATTTGCTAAAATGTCGTCCATAAAAATTAATATTTGTAAAAAAATCCAAAAAAATAGAAGATAGCTTAAATTAAATTTGCTAAAATTTAGTTCATAAAAATTAAAAATTTTAAGAAAATCCAAAAAAATCAAAGATAGTTTCAATTAAATTTGCTAAAATTTCGTTCATAAAAATAAAAATTTTAAAAAAATCCATAAAATCGAAGATAGTTTCAATTAAATTTGCTAAAATTTCGTTCATAAAAATTAAAATTTGTAAAAAAATCCAAAAAAATCGAAGATAGCTTAAATTAAATTTGCTAAAATTTAGTTCATAAAACTTAAAATTTTAAGAAAATCCAAAAAAATCAAAGATAGTTTCAATTAAATTTGCTAAAATTTCGTTCATAAAAATAAAAATTTTAAAAAAATCCAAAAAAATCGAAGATAGTTTCAATTAAATTTGCTAAAATTTCGTTCATAAAAATTAAACTTTGTAAGAAAATAAAAAAAAATCGAAGATAGCTTAAATTAAATTTGCTAAAATTTAGTTCATAAAACTTAAAAATTTAAAGAAAATCCAAAAAATCAAAGATAGTTTCAATTAAATTTGCTAAAATTTCGTTCATAAAAATTAAAATTTGTAAAAAAATCTAAAAAAATCCAAAATAGTTTCAATTAAATTTGCTAAAATTTCGTTCATAAAAATTAAAATTTGTAAAAAAATCCAAAAAAACCGAAGATAGTTTCGATTAAATTAGCTAAAATTTCGTTCATAAAAATAAAAATTTGTAAAAAAATCAAAAAAAATCGAAGATAGTTTCAATTAAATTTGCTAAAATTTCGTTCATAAAAATCAAAATTTGTAAAAAAATCCAAAAAAATCGAAGATAGTTTCAATTAAATTTGCCAAAATTTCGTTCATAGAAATTAAAATTTGTAAAAAAATTCAAAAAAATCGAAGATAGTTACAATTAAGTTTGCTAAAATTTCATTCATAAAAAATAAAATTTGTTAAAAAATCCAAAAAAATCGAAGATAGTTTCAATTAAATTTGCTAAAATGTCGTCCATAAAAATTAATATTTGTAAAAAAATCCAAAAAAATAGAAGATAGCTTAAATTAAATTTGCTAAAATTTAGTTCATAAAACTTAAAATTTTAAGAAAATCCAAAAAAATCAAAGATAGTTTCAATTAAATTTGCTAAAATTTCGTTCATAAAAATAAAAATTTTAAAAAAATCCATAAAATCGAAGATAGTTTCAATTAAATTTGCTAAAATTTCGTTCATAAAAATTAAAATTTTAAAAAAATCCATAAAATCGAAGATAGTTTCAATTAAATTTGCTAAAATTTCGTTCAAAAAAATTAAAATTTGTAAAAAAATCCAAAAAAATCGAAGATAGCTTAAATTAAATTTGCTAAAATTTAGTTCATAAAACTTAAAATTTTAAGAAAATACAAAAAAATCAAAGATAGTTTCAATTAAATTTGCTAAAATTTCGTTCATAAAAATAAAAATTTTAAAAAAATCCAAAAAAATCCAAGATAGTTTCAATTAAATTTGCTAAAATTTCGTTCATAAAAATTAAAATTGTAAGAAAATCCAAAAAAATCAAAGATAGCTTAAAATAAATTTGCTAAAATTTAGTTCATAAAAATTAAAATTTGTAAAAAAATCCAAAATAATCGAAGATAGTTTCGATTAAATTTGCTAAAGTTTCGTTCATAAAAATAAAAATTTGTAAAAAAATCCAAAAAAATCGAAGATAGTTTCAATTAAATTTGCTAAAATTTCGTTCATAAAAATCAAAATTTGTAAATAAATCCAAAAAAATAGAAGATAGCTTAAATTAAATTTGCTAAAATTTAGTTCATAAAACTTAAAAATTTAAGAAAATCCAAAAAAATCGAAGATATTTTCGATTAAATTTGCTAAAATTTCGTTCATAAAAATTAAAATTGTAAGAAAATCCAAAAAAATCGAAGACAGCTTAAATTAAATTTGCTAAAATTTAGTTCATAAAACTTAAAATTTTAAGAAAATCCAAAAAAATCAAAGATAGTTTCAATTAAATTTGCTAAAATTTCGTTCATAAAAATAAAAATTTTAAAAAAATCCAAAAAAATCGAAGATAGTTTCAATTAAATTTGCTAAAATTTCGTTCATAAAAATTAAACTTTGTAAGAAAATCAAAAAAAATCGAAGATAGCTTAAATTAAATTTGCTAAAATTTAGTTCATAAAACTTAAAAATTTAAAGAAAATCCAAAAAATCAAAGATAGTTTCAATTAAATTTGCTAAAATTTCGTTCATAAAAATTAAAATTTGTAAAAAAATCCAAAAAAATCCAATATAGTTTCAATTAAATTTGCTAAAATTTCGTTCATAAAAATTAAAATTTGTAAAAAAATCCAAAAAAACCGAAGATAGTTTCAATTAAATTTGCTAAAATTTCGTTCATAAAAATAAAAATTTTAAAAAAATCCAAAAAAACGAAGATAGTTTCCATTAAATTTGCTAAAATTTCGTTCATAAAAATTAAAATTTGTAAAAAAATCCAAAAAAATCCAATATAGTTTCAATTAAATTTGCTAAAATTTCGTTCATAAAAATTAAAATTGTAAGAAAATCCAAAAAAATCGAAGACAGCTTAAATTAAATTTGCTAAAATTTAGTTCATAAAAATTAAAATTTGTAAAAAAATCCAAAATAATCGAAGATAGTTTCGATTAAATTTGCTAAAATTTCGTTCATAAAAAAAAAAATTTGTAAAAAAATAAAAAAAAATCGAAGATAGTTACAATTAAGTTTGCTAAAATTTCATTCATAAAAAATAAAATTTGTTAAAAAATCCAAAAAAATCGAAGATAGTTTCAATTAAATTTGCTAAAATGTCGTCCATAAAAATTAATATTTGTAAAAAAATCCAAAAAAATAGAAGATAGCTTAAATTAAATTTGCTAAAATTTAGTTCATAAAACTTAAAATTTTAAGAAAATCCAAAAAAATCAAAGATAGTTTCAATTAAATTTGCTAAAATTTCGTTCATAAAAATAAAAATTTTAAAAAAATCCAAAAAAATCCAAGATAGTTTCAATTAAATTTGCTAAAATTTCGTTCATAAAAATTAAAATTGTAAGAAAATCCAAAAAAATCAAAGATAGCTTAAAATAAATTTGCTAAAATTTAGTTCATAAAAATTAAAATTTGTAAAAAAATCCAAAATAATCGAAGATAGTTTCGATTAAATTTGCTAAAGTTTCGTTCATAAAAATAAAAATTTGTAAAAAAATCCAAAAAAATCGAAGATAGTTTCAATTAAATTTGCTAAAATTTCGTTCATAAAAATCAAAATTTGTAAATAAATCCAAAAAAATAGAAGATAGCTTAAATTAAATTTGCTAAAATTTAGTTCATAAAACTTAAAAATTTAAGAAAATCCAAAAAAATCGAAGATATTTTCGATTAAATTTGCTAAAATTTCGTTCATAAAAATTAAAATTGTAAGAAAATCCAAAAAAATCGAAGACAGCTTAAATTAAATTTGCTAAAATTTAGTTCATAAAACTTAAAATTTTAAGAAAATCCAAAAAAATCAAAGATAGTTTCAATTAAATTTGCTAAAATTTCGTTCATAAAAATAAAAATTTTAAAAAAATCCAAAAAAATCGAAGATAGTTTCAATTAAATTTGCTAAAATTTCGTTCATAAAAATTAAACTTTGTAAGAAAATCAAAAAAAATCGAAGATAGCTTAAATTAAATTTGCTAAAATTTAGTTCATAAAACTTAAAAATTTAAAGAAAATCCAAAAAATCAAAGATAGTTTCAATTAAATTTGCTAAAATTTCGTTCATAAAAATTAAAATTTGTAAAAAAATCCAAAAAAATCCAATATAGTTTCAATTAAATTTGCTAAAATTTCGTTCATAAAAATTAAAATTTGTAAAAAAATCCAAAAAAACCGAAGATAGTTTCAATTAAATTTGCTAAAATTTCGTTCATAAAAATAAAAATTTTAAAAAAATCCAAAAAAACGAAGATAGTTTCCATTAAATTTGCTAAAATTTCGTTCATAAAAATTAAAATTTGTAAAAAAATCCAAAAAAATCCAATATAGTTTCAATTAAATTTGCTAAAATTTCGTTCATAAAAATTAAAATTGTAAGAAAATCCAAAAAAATCGAAGACAGCTTAAATTAAATTTGCTAAAATTTAGTTCATAAAAATTAAAATTTGTAAAAAAATCCAAAATAATCGAAGATAGTTTCGATTAAATTTGCTAAAATTTCGTTCATAAAAAAAAAAATTTGTAAAAAAATAAAAAAAAATCGAAGATAGTTTCAATTAAATTTGCTAAAATTTCGTTCATAAAAATTAAAATTTGTAAAAAAATTCAAAAAAATCGAAGATAGTTACAATTAAGTTTGCTAAAATTTCATTCATAAAAAATAAAATTTGTTAAAAAATCCAAAAAAATCGAAGATAGTTTCAATTAAATTTGCTAAAATGTCGTCCATAAAAATTAATATTTGTAAAAAAATCCAAAAAAATAGAAGATAGCTTAAATTAAATTTGCTAAAATTTAGTTCATAAAACTTAAAATTTTAAGAAAATCCAAAAAAATCAAAGATAGTTTCAATTAAATTTGCTAAAATTTCGTTCATAAAAATAAAAATTTTAAAAAAATCCATAAAATCGAAGATAGTTTCAATTAAATTTGCTAAAATTTCGTTCATAAAAATTAAAATTTTAAAAAAATCCATAAAATCGAAGATAGTTTCAATTAAATTTGCTAAAATTTCGTTCAAAAAAATTAAAATTTGTAAAAAAATCCAAAAAAATCGAAGATAGCTTAAATTAAATTTGCTAAAATTTAGTTCATAAAACTTAAAATTTTAAGAAAATACAAAAAAATCAAAGATAGTTTCAATTAAATTTGCTAAAATTTCGTTCATAAAAATAAAAATTTTAAAAAAATCCAAAAAAATCCAAGATAGTTTCAATTAAATTTGCTAAAATTTCGTTCATAAAAATTAAAATTGTAAGAAAATCCAAAAAAATCAAAGATAGCTTAAAATAAATTTGCTAAAATTTAGTTCATAAAAATTAAAATTTGTAAAAAAATCCAAAATAATCGAAGATAGTTTCGATTAAATTTGCTAAAGTTTCGTTCATAAAAATAAAAATTTGTAAAAAAATCCAAAAAAATCGAAGATAGTTTCAATTAAATTTGCTAAAATTTCGTTCATAAAAATCAAAATTTGTAAATAAATCCAAAAAAATAGAAGATAGCTTAAATTAAATTTGCTAAAATTTAGTTCATAAAACTTAAAATTTTAAGAAAATCCAAAAAAATCGAAGATATTTTCGATTAAATTTGCTAAAATTTCGTTCATAAAAATTAAAATTGTAAGAAAATCCAAAAAAATCGAAGACAGCTTAAATTAAATTTGCTAAAATTTAGTTCATAAAACTTAAAATTTTAAGAAAATCCAAAAAAATCAAAGATAGTTTCAATTAAATTTGCTAAAATTTCGTTCATAAAAATAAAAATTTTAAAAAAATCCAAAAAAATCGAAGATAGTTTCAATTAAATTTGCTAAAATTTCGTTCATAAAAATTAAACTTTGTAAGAAAATCAAAAAAAATCGAAGATAGCTTAAATTAAATTTGCTAAAATTTAGTTCATAAAACTTAAAAATTTAAAGAAAATCCAAAAAATCAAAGATAGTTTCAATTAAATTTGCTAAAATTTCGTTCATAAAAATTAAAATTGTAAGAAAATCCAAAAAAATCGAAGACAGCTTAAATTAAATTTGCTAAAATTTAGTTCATAAAAATTAAAATTTGTAAAAAAATCCAAAATAATCGAAGATAGTTTCGATTAAATTTGCTAAAATTTCGTTCATAAAAATAAAAATTTGTAAAAAAATAAAAAAAAATCGAAGATAGTTTCAATTAAATTTGCTAAAATTTCGTTCATAAAAATCAAAATTTGTAAAAAAATCCAAAAAAATCGAAGATAGTTTCAATTAAATTTGCCAAAATTTCGTTCATAAAATTAAAATTTTAAGAAAATCCAAAAAAATCAAAGATTTTCAATTAAATTTGCTAAAATTTCGTTCATAAAAATAAAAATTTTAAAAAAATCCATAAAATCGAAGATAGTTTCAATTAAATTTGCTAAAATTTCGTTCATAAAAATTAAAATTTGTAAAAAAATCCAAAAAAATCGAAGATAGCTTAAATTAAATTTGCTAAAATTTAGTTCATAAAACTTAAAATTTTAAGAAAATCCAAAAAAATCAAAGATAGTTTCAATTAAATTTGCTAAAATTTCGTTCATAAAAATAAAAATTTTAAAAAAATCCAAAAAAATCGAAGATAGTTTCAATTAAATTTGCTAAAATTTCGTTCATAAAAATTAAACTTTGTAAGAAAATCAAAAAAAATCGAAGATAGCTTAAATTAAATTTGCTAAAATTTAGTTCATAAAACTTAAAAATTTAAAGAAAATCCAAAAAATCAAAGATAGTTTCAATTAAATTTGCTAAAATTTCGTTCATAAAAATAAAAATTTTAAAAAAATCCATAAAATCGAAGATAGTTTCAATTAAATTTGCTAAAATTTCGTTCATAAAAATCAAAATTTGTAAAAAAATCCAAAAAAATCGAAGATAGTTTCAATTAAATTTGCCAAAATTTCGTTCATAAAAATAAAAATTTTAAAAAAATCCATAAAATCGAAGATAGTTTCAATTAAATTTGCTAAAATTTCGTTCATAAAAATCAAAATTTGTAAAAAAATCCAAAAAAATCGAAGATAGTTTCAATTAAATTTGCCAAAATTTCGTTCATAAACATAAAAATTTTAAAAAAATCCATAAAATCGAAGATAGTTTCAATTAAATTTGCTAAAATTTCGTTCATAAAAATCAAAATTTGTAAAAAAATCCAAAAAAATCGAAGATAGTTTCAATTAAATTTGCCAAAATTTCGTTCATAAAACGTTCATAAAAATTAAAATTTGTATAAAAATCCAAAAAAATCGAAGATAGTTTCAATTATATTTGCTAAAATGTCGTACATAAAAATTAATATTTGTAAAAAAATCCAAAAAAATAGAAGATAGCTTAAATTAAATTTGCTAAAATTTAGTTCATAAAACTTAAAATTTTAAGAAAATCCAAAAAAATCAAAGATAGTTTCAATTAAATTTGCTAAAATTTCGTTCATAAAAATAAAAATTTTAAAAAAATCCATAAAATCGAAGATAGTTTCAATTAAATTTGCTAAAATTTCGTTCATAAAAATTAAAATTTGTAAAAAAATCCAAAAAAATCGAAGATAGCTTAAATTAAATTTGCTAAAATTTAGTTCATAAAACTTAAAATTTTAAGAAAATCCAAAAAAATCAAAGATAGTTTCAATTAAATTTGCTAAAATTTCGTTCATAAAAATAAAAATTTAAAAAAAATCCAAAAAAATCGAAGATCGTTTCAATTAAATTTGCTAAAATTTCGTTCATAAAAATTAAAATTTGTAAGAAAATCAAAAAAAATCGAAGATAGCTTAAATTAAATTTGCTAAAATTTAGTTCATAAAACTTAAAAATTTAAAGAAAATCCAAAAAATCAAAGATAGTTTCAATTAAATTTGCTAAAATTTCGTTCATAAAAATTAAAATTTGTAAAAAAATCCAATATAGTTTCAATTAAATTTGCTAAAATTTCGTTCATAAAAATTAAAATTTGTAAAAAAATCCAAAAAAACCGAAGATAGTTTCAATTAAATTTGCTAAAATTTCGTTCATAAAAATAAAAATTTTAAAAAAATCCAAAAAAACGAAGATAGTTTCCATTAAATTTGCTAAAATTTCGTTCATAAAAATTAAAATTTGTAAAAAAATCCAAAAAAATCCAATATAGTTTCAATTAAATTTGCTAAAATTTCGTTCATAAAAATTAAAATTGTAAGAAAATCCAAAAAAATCGAAGACAGCTTAAATTAAATTTCCTAAAATTTAGTTCATAAAAATTAAAATTTGTAAAAAAATCCAAAATAATCGAAGATATTTTCGATTAAATTTGCTAAAATTTCGTTCATAAAAATAAAAATTTGTAAAAAAATTAAAAAAAATCGAAGATAGTTTCAATTAAATTTGCTAAAATTTCGTTCATAAAAATAAAAATTTTAAAAAAATCCAAAAAAATCGAAGATAGTTTCAATTATATTTGCTAAAATGTCGTACATAAAAATTAATATTTGTAAAAAAATCCAAAAAAATAGAAGATCGCTTAAATTAAATTTGCTAAAATTTAGTTCATAAAACTTAAAATTTTAAGAAAATCCAAAAAAATCAAAGATAGTTTCAATTAAATTTGCTAAAATTTCGTTCATCAAAACAAAAATTTTAAAAAAATCCAAAAAAATCGAAGGTAGTTTCAATTAAATTTGCTAAAATTTCGTTCATAAAAATTAAAATTTGTATAAAAATCCAAAAAAATCGAAGATAGTTTCAATTATATTTGCCAAAATGTCGTACATAAAAATTAATATTTGTAAAAAAATCCAAAAAAATAGAAGATAGCTTAAATTAAATTTGCTAAAATTTTGTTCATAAAACTTAAAATTTTAAGAAAATCCAAAAAAATCAAAGATAGTTTCAATTAAATTTGCTAAAATTTCGTTCATAAAAATAAAAATTTTAAAAAAATCCAAAAAAATCGAAGATAGTTTCAATTAAATTTGCTAAAATTTCGTTCATAAAAATAAAAATTTGTAAAAAAATCCAAAAAAATCGAATATAGTTTCAATTAAATTTGCTAAAATTTCGTTCATAAAAATTAAAATTTGTAAAAAAATCCAAAAAAATCGAAGATAGTTTCAATTAATTTTGCTAAAATGTCGTCCATAAAAATTAATATTTGTAAAAAAATCCAAAAAAATAGAAGATAGCTTAAATTAAATTTGCTAAAATTTAGTTCATAAAAATTAAAAATTTTAAGAAAATCCAAAAAAATCAAAGATAGTTTCAATTAAATTTGCTAAAATTTCGTTCATAAAAATAAAAATTTTAAAAAAATCCATAAAATCGAAGATAGTTTCAATTAAATTTGCTAAAATTTCGTTCATAAAAATTAAAATTTGTAAAAAAATCCAAAAAAATCGAAGATAGCTTAAATTAAATTTGCTAAAATTTAGTTCATAAAACTTAAAATTTTAAGAAAATCCAAAAAAATCAAAGATAGTTCCAATTAAATTTGCTAAAATTTCGTTCATAAAAATAAAAATTTTAAAAAAATCCAAAAAAATCGAAGATAGTTTCAATTAAATTTGCTAAAATTTCGTTCATAAAAATTAAAAATTTAAAGAAAATCCAAAAAATCAAAGATAGTTTCAATTAAATTTGCTAAAATTTCGTTCATAAAAATTAAAATTTGTAAAAAAATCCAAAAAAATCCAATATAGTTTCAATTAAATTTGCTAAAATTTCGTTCATAAAAATTAAAATTTGTAAAAAAATCCAAAAAAACCGAAGATAGTTTCGATTAAATTTGCTAAAATTTCGTTCATAAAAATAAAAATTTGTAAAAAAATCGAAGATAGTTTCAATTAAATTTGCTAAAATTTCGTTCATAAAAATCAAAATTTGTAAAAAAATCCAAAAAAATCGAAGATAGTTTCAATTAAATTTGCTAAAATTTCGTTCATAAAAATTAAAATTTGTAAAAAAATTCAAAAAAATCGAAGATAGTTACAATTAAGTTTGCTAAAATTTCATTCATAAAAAATAAAATTTGTAAAAAAATCCAAAAAAATCGAAGATAGTTTCAATTAAATTTGCTAAAATGTCGTCCATAAAAATTAATATTTGTAAAAAAATCCAAAAAAATAGAAGATAGCTTAAATTAAATTTGCTAAAATTTAGTTCATAAAAATTAAAAATTTTAAGAAAATCCAAAAAAATCAAAGATAGTTTCAATTAAATTTGCTAAAATTTCGTTCATAAAAATAAAAATTTTAAAAAAATCAAAAAAAATCGAAGATAGTTTCAATTAAATTTGCTAAAATTTCGTTCATAAAAATCAAAATTTGTAAAAAAATCCAAAAAAAAAGAAGATAGCTTAAATTAAATTTGCTAAAATTTAGTTCATAAAACTTAAAATTTTAAGAAAATCCAAAAAAATCAAAGATAGTTTCAATTAAATTTGCTAAAATTTCGTTCATAAAAATAAAAATTTTAAAAAAATCCAAAAAAATCGATGATAGTTTCAATTAAATTTGCTAAAATTTCGTTCATAAAAATTAAAATTTGTATAAAAATCCAAAAAAATCGAAGATAGATTCAATTATATTTGCTAAAATGTCGTACATAAAAATTAATATTTGTAAAAAAATCCAAAAAAATAGAAGATAGCTTAAATTAAATTTGCTAAAATTTAGTTCATAAAACTTAAAATTTTAAGAAAATCCAAAAAAATCAAAGAGTTTCAATTAAATTTGCTAAAATTTCGTTCATAAAAATAAAAATTTTAAAAAAATCCATAAAATCGAAGATAGTTTCAATTAAATTTGCTAAAATTTCGTTCATAAAAATTAAACTTTGTAAGAAAATCAAAAAAAATCGAAGATAGCTTAAATTAAATTTGCTAAAATTTAGTTCATAAAACTTAAAAATTTAAAGAAAATCCAAAAAATCAAAGATAGTTTCAATTAAATTTGCTAAAATTTCGTTCATAAAAATTAAAATTTGTAAAAAAATCCAAAAAAATCCAATATAGTTTCAATTAAATTTGCTAAAATTTCGTTCATAAAAATTAAAATTTGTAAAAAAATCCAAAAAAACCGAAGATAGTTTCAATTAAATTTGCTAAAATTTCGTTCATAAAAATAAAAATTTTAAAAAAATCCAAAAAAACGAAGATAGTTTCCATTAAATTTGCTAAAATTTCGTTCATAAAAATTAAAATTTGTAAAAAAATCCAAAAAAATCCAATATAGTTTCAATTAAATTTGCTAAAATTTCGTTCATAAAAATTAAAATTGTAAGAAAATCCAAAAAAATCGAAGACAGCTTAAATTAAATTTGCTAAAATTTAGTTCATAAAAATTAAAATATGTAAAAAAATCCAAAATAATCGAAGATAGTTTCGATTAAATTTGCTAAAATTTCGTTCATAAAAATAAAAATTTGTAAAAAATAAAAAAAAATCGAAGATAGTTTCAATTAAATTTGCTAAAATTGCTAAAATTTCGTTCATAAAAATCAAAATTTGTAAAAAAATCCAAAAAAATCGAAGATAGTTTCAATTAAATTTGCCAAAATTTCGTTCATAAAAATTAAAATTTGTAAAAAAAATCGAAGATAGTTACAATTAAGTTTGCTAAAATTTCATTCATAAAAAATAAAATTTGTAAAAAAATCCAAAAAAATCGAAGATAGTTTCAATTAAATTTGCTAAAATGTCGTCCATAAAAATTAATATTTGTAAAAAAATCCAAAAAAATAGAAGATAGCTTAAATTAAATTTGGTAAAATTTAGTTCATAAAAATTAAAAATTTTAAGAAAATCCAAAAAAATCAAAGATAGTTTCAATTAAATTGGCTAAAATTTCGTTCATAAAAATAAAAATTTTAAAAAAATCCAAAAAAATCGAAGATAGTTTCAATTATATTTGCTAAAATGTCGTACATAAAAATTAATATTTGTAAAAAAATCCAAAAAAATAGAAGATAGCTTAAATTAAATTTGCTAAAATTTAGTTCATAAAACTTAAAATTTTAAGAAAATCCAAAAAAATCAAAGATAGTTTCAATTAAATTTGCTAAAATTTCGTTCATAAAAATAAAAATTTTAAAAAAATCGAAGATAGTTTCAATTAAATTTGCTAAAATTTCGTTCATAAAAATTAAAATTTGTATAAAAATCCAAAAAAATCGAAGATAGTTTCAATTATATTTGCCAAAATGTCGTACATAAAAATTAATATTTGTAAAAAAATCCAAAAAAATAGAAGATAGCTTAAATTAAATTTGCTAAAATTTAGTTCATAAAACTTAAAATTTTAAGAAAATCCAAAAAAATCAAAGATAGTTTCAATTAAATTTGCTAAAATTTCGTTCATAAAAATAAAAATTTTAAAAAAATCCAAAAAAATCGAAGACAGTTTCAATTAAATTTGCTAAAATTTCGTTCATAAAAATAAAAATTTGTAAAAAAATCCAAAAAAATCGAATATAGTTTCAATTAAATTTGCTAAAATTTCGTTCATAAAAATTAAAATTTGTAAAAAAATCGAAGATAGTTTCAATTAAATTTGCTAAAATTTCGTTCATAAAAATAAAAATTTTAAAAAAATCCATAAAATCGAAGATAGTTTCAATTAAATTTGCTAAAATTTCGTTCATAAAAATCAAAATTTGTAAAAAAATCCAAAAAAATCGAAGATAGTTTCAATTAAATTTGCCAACATTTCGTTCATAAACATAAAAATTTTAAAAAAATCCATAAAATCGAAGATAGTTTCAATTAAATTTGCTAAAATTTCGTTCATAAAAATCAAAATTTGTAAAAAAATCCAAAAAAATCGAAGATAGTTTCAATTAAATTTGCCAAAATTTCGTTCATAAAAATTAAAATTTGTAAAAAAATCCAAAAAAATCGAAGATAGTTTCAATTAAATTTGCTAAAATGTCGTCCATAAAAATTAATATTTGTAAAAAAATCCAAAAAAATAGAAGATAGCTTAAATTAAATTTGCTAAAATTTAGTTCATAAAAATTAAAAATTTTAAGAAAATCCAAAAAAATCAAAGATAGTTTCAATTAAATTTGCTAAAATTTCGTTCATAAAAATAAAAATTTTAAAAAAATCCATAAAATCGAAGATAGTTTCAATTAAATTTGCTAAAATTTCGTTCATAAAAATTAAAATTTGTAAAAAAATCCAAAAAAATCGAAGATAGCTTAAATTAAATTTGCTAAAATTTAGTTCATAAAACTTAAAATTTTAAGAAAAACCAAAAAAATCAAAGATAGTTTCAATTAAATTTGCTAAAATTTCGTTCATAAAAATAAAAATTTTAAAAAAATCCAAAAAAATCGAAGATAGTTTCAATTAAATTTGCTAAAATTTCGTTCATAAAAATTAAACTTTGTAAGAAAATAAAAAAAAATCGAAGATAGCTTAAATTAAATTTGCTAAAATTTAGTTCATAAAACTTAAAAATTTAAAGAAAATCCAAAAAATCAAAGATAGTTTCAATTAAATTTGCTAAAATTTCGTTCATAAAAATTAAAATTTGTAAAAAAATCTAAAAAAATCCAAAATAGTTTCAATTAAATTTGCTAAAATTTCGTTCATAAAAATTAAAATTTGTAAAAAAATCCAAAAAAAACGAAGATAGTTTCGATTAAATTTGCTAAAATTTCGTTCATAAAAATAAAAATTTGTAAAAAAATAAAAAAAAATCGAAGATAGTTTCAATTAAATTTGCTAAAATTTCGTTCATAAAAATCAAAATTTGTAAAAAAATCCAAAAAAATCGAAGATAGTTTCAATTAAATTTGCCAAAATTTCGTTCATAGAAATTAAAATTTGTAAAAAAATTCAAAAAAATCGAAGATAGTTACAATTAAGTTTGCTAAAATTTCATTCATAAAAAATAAAATTTGTTAAAAAATCCAAAAAAATCGAAGATAGTTTCAATTAAATTTGCTAAAATGTCGTCCATAAAAATTAATATTTGTAAAAAAATCAAAAAAAATAGAAGATAGCTTAAATTAAATTTGCTAAAATTTAGTTCATAAAACTTAAAATTTTAAGAAAATCCAAAAAAATCAAAGATAGTTTCAATTAAATTTGCTAAAATTTCGTTCATAAAAATAAAAATTTTAAAAAAATCCATAAAATCGAAGATAGTTTCAATTAAATTTGCTAAAATTTCGTTCATAAAAATTAAAATTTTAAAAAAATCCATAAAATCGAAGATAGTTTCAATTAAATTTGCTAAAATTTCGTTCAAAAAAATTAAAATTTGTAAAAAAATCCAAAAAAATCGAAGATAGCTTAAATTAAATTTGCTAAAATTTAGTTCATAAAACTTAAAATTTTAAGAAAATACAAAAAAATCAAAGATAGTTTCAATTAAATTTGCTAAAATTTCGTTCATAAAAATAAAAATTTTAAAAAAATCCATAAAATCGAAGATAGTTTCAATTAAATTTGCTAAAATTTCGTTCATAAAAATTAAAATTTTAAAAAAATCCATAAAATCGAAGATATTTTCGATTAAATTTGCTAAAATTTCGTTCATAAAAATTAAAATTGTAAGAAAATCCAAAAAAATCGAAGACAGCTTAAATTAAATTTGCTAAAATTTAGTTCATAAAACTTAAAATTTTAAGAAAATCCAAAAAAATCAAAGATAGTTTCAATTAAATTTGCTAAAATTTCGTTCATAAAAATAAAAATTTTAAAAAAATCCAAAAAAATCGAAGATAGTTTCAATTAAATTTGCTAAAATTTCGTTCATAAAAATTAAACTTTGTAAGAAAATCAAAAAAAATCGAAGATAGCTTAAATTAAATTTGCTAAAATTTAGTTCATAAAACTTAAAAATTTAAAGAAAATCCAAAAAATCAAAGATAGTTTCAATTAAATTTGCTAAAATTTCGTTCATAAAAATTAAAATTTGTAAAAAAATCCAAAAAAATCCAATATAGTTTCAATTAAATTTGCTAAAATTTCGTTCATAAAAATTAAAATTTGTAAAAAAATCCAAAAAAACCGAAGATAGTTTCAATTAAATTTGCTAAAATTTCGTTCATAAAAATAAAAATTTTAAAAAAATCCAAAAAAACGAAGATAGTTTCCATTAAATTTGCTAAAATTTCGTTCATAAAAATTAAAATTTGTAAAAAAATCCAAAAAAATCCAATATAGTTTCAATTAAATTTGCTAAAATTTCGTTCATAAAAATTAAAATTGTAAGAAAATCCAAAAAAATCGAAGACAGCTTAAATTAAATTTGCTAAAATTTAGTTCATAAAAATTAAAATTTGTAAAAAAATCCAAAATAATCGAAGATAGTTTCGATTAAATTTGCTAAAATTTCGTTCATAAAAAAAAAAATTTGTAAAAAAATAAAAAAAAATCGAAGATAGTTTCAATTAAATTTGCTAAAATTTCGTTCATAAAAATCAAAATTTGTAAAAAAATCCAAAAAAATCGAAGATAGTTTCAATTAAATTTGGCAAAATTTCGTTCATAGAAATTAAAATTTGTAAAAAAATTCAAAAAAATCGAAGATAGTTACAATTAAGTTTGCTAAAATTTCATTCATAAAAAATAAAATTTGTTAAAAAATCCAAAAAAATCGAAGATAGTTTCAATTAAATTTGCTAAAATGTCGTCCATAAAAATTAATATTTGTAAAAAAATCCAAAAAAATAGAAGATAGCTTAAATTAAATTTGCTAAAATTTAGTTCATAAAACTTAAAATTTTAAGAAAATCCAAAAAAATCAAAGATAGTTTCAATTAAATTTGCTAAAATTTCGTTCATAAAAATAAAAATTTTAAAAAAATCCATAAAATCGAAGATAGTTTCAATTAAATTTGCTAAAATTTCGTTCATAAAAATTAAAATTTTAAAAAAATCCATAAAATCGAAGATAGTTTCAATTAAATTTGCTAAAATTTCGTTCAAAAAAATTAAAATTTGTAAAAAAATCCAAAAAAATCGAAGATAGCTTAAATTAAATTTGCTAAAATTTAGTTCATAAAACTTAAAATTTTAAGAAAATACAAAAAAATCAAAGATAGTTTCAATTAAATTTGCTAAAATTTCGTTCATAAAAATAAAAATTTTAAAAAAATCCAAAAAAATCCAAGATAGTTTCAATTAAATTTGCTAAAATTTCGTTCATAAAAATTAAAATTGTAAGAAAATCCAAAAAAATCAAAGATAGCTTAAAATAAATTTGCTAAAATTTAGTTCATAAAAATTAAAATTTGTAAAAAAATCCAAAATAATCGAAGATAGTTTCGATTAAATTTGCTAAAGTTTCGTTCATAAAAATAAAAATTTGTAAAAAAATCCAAAAAAATCGAAGATAGTTTCAATTAAATTTGCTAAAATTTCGTTCATAAAAATCAAAATTTGTAAATAAATCCAAAAAAATAGAAGATAGCTTAAATTAAATTTGCTAAAATTTAGTTCATAAAACTTAAAATTTTAAGAAAATCCAAAAAAATCGAAGATATTTTCGATTAAATTTGCTAAAATTTCGTTCATAAAAATTAAAATTGTAAGAAAATCCAAAAAAATCGAAGACAGCTTAAATTAAATTTGCTAAAATTTAGTTCATAAAACTTAAAATTTTAAGAAAATCCAAAAAAATCAAAGATAGTTTCAATTAAATTTGCTAAAATTTCGTTCATAAAAATAAAAATTTTAAAAAAATCCAAAAAATCGAAGATAGTTTCAATTAAATTTGCTAAAATTTCGTTCATAAAAATTAAACTTTGTAAGAAAATCAAAAAAAATCGAAGATAGCTTAAATTAAATTTGCTAAAATTTAGTTCATAAAACTTAAAAATTTAAAGAAAATCCAAAAAATCAAAGATAGTTTCAATTAAATTTGCTAAAATTTCGTTCATAAAAATTAAAATTGTAAGAAAATCCAAAAAAATCGAAGACAGCTTAAATTAAATTTGCTAAAATTTAGTTCATAAAAATTAAAATTTGTAAAAAAATCCAAAATAATCGAAGATAGTTTCGATTAAATTTGCTAAAATTTCATTCATAAAAATAAAAATTTGTAAAAAAATAAAAAAAAATCGAAGATAGTTTCAATTAAATTTGCTAAAATTTCGTTCATAAAAATCAAAATTTGTAAAAAAATCCAAAAAAATCGAAGATAGTTTCAATTAAATTTGCCAAAATTTCGTTCATAAAATTAAAATTTTAAGAAAATCCAAAAAAATCAAAGATTTTCAATTAAATTTGCTAAAATTTCGTTCATAAAAATAAAAATTTTAAAAAAATCCATAAAATCGAAGATAGTTTCAATTAAATTTGCTAAAATTTCGTTCATAAAAATTAAAATTTGTAAAAAAATCCAAAAAAATCGAAGATAGCTTAAATTAAATTTGCTAAAATTTAGTTCATAAAACTTAAAATTTTAAGAAAATCCAAAAAAATCAAAGATAGTTTCAATTAAATTTGCTAAAATTTCGTTCATAAAAATAAAAATTTTAAAAAAATCCAAAAAAATCGAAGATAGTTTCAATTAAATTTGCTAAAATTTCGTTCATAAAAATTAAACTTTGTAAGAAAATCAAAAAAAATCGAAGATAGCTTAAATTAAATTTGCTAAAATTTAGTTCATAAAACTTAAAAATTTAAAGAAAATCCAAAAAATCAAAGATAGTTTCAATTAAATTTGCTAAAATTTCGTTCATAAAAATTAAAATTTGTAAAAAAATCCAAAAAAATCCAATATAGTTTCAATTAAATTTGCTAAAATTTCGTTCATAAAAATTAAAATTTGTAAAAAAATCCAAAAAAACCGAAGATAGTTTCGATTAAATTTGCTAAAATTTCGTTCATAAAAATAAAAATTTGTAAAAAAATAAAAAAAAATCGAAGATAGTTTCAATTAAATTTGCTAAAATTTCGTTCATAAAAATCAAAATTTGTAAAAAAATCCAAAAAAATCGAAGATAGTTTCGATTAAATTTGCTAAAGTTTCGTTCATAAAAATAAAAATTTGTAAAAAAATCCAAAAAAATCGAAGATAGTTTCAAATAAAATTTGCTAAAATTTCGTTCATAAAAATCAAAATTTGTAAATAAATCCAAAAAAATAGAAGATAGCTTAAATTAAATTTGCTAAAATTTAGTTCATAAAACTTAAAATTTTAAGAAAATCCAAAAAAATCGAAGATATTTTCGATTAAATTTGCTAAAATTTCGTTCATAAAAATTAAAATTGTAAGAAAATCCAAAAAAATCGAAGACAGCTTAAATTAAATTTGCTAAAATTTAGTTCATAAAACTTAAAATTTTAAGAAAATCCAAAAAAATCAAAGATAGTTTCAATTAAATTTGCTAAAATTTCGTTCATAAAAATAAAAATTTTAAAAAAATCCAAAAAAATCGAAGATAGTTTCAATTAAATTTGCTAAAATTTCGTTCATAAAAATTAAACTTTGTAAGAAAATCAAAAAAAATCGAAGATAGCTTAAATAAAATTTGCTAAAATTTAGTTCATAAAACTTAAAAATTTAAAGAAAATCCAAAAAATCAAAGATAGTTTCAATTAAATTTGCTAAAATTTCGTTCATAAAAATTAAAATTTGTAAAAAAATCCAAAAAAATCCAATATAGTTTCAATTAAATTTGCTAAAATTTCGTTCATAAAAATTAAAATTTGTAAAAAAATCCAAAAAAACCGAAGATAGTTTCAATTAAATTTGCTAAAATTTCGTTCATAAAAATAAAAATTTTAAAAAAATCCAAAAAAACGAAGATAGTTTCCATTAAATTTGCTAAAATTTCGTTCATAAAAATTAAAATTTGTAAAAAAATCCAAAAAAATCCAATATAGTTTCAATTAAATTTGCTAAAATTTCGTTCATAAAAATTAAAATTGTAAGAAAATCCAAAAAAATCGAAGACAGCTTAAATTAAATTTGCTAAAATTTAGTTCATAAAAATTAAAATTTGTAAAAAAATCCAAAATAATCGAAGATAGTTTCGATTAAATTTGCTAAAATTTCGTTCATAAAAATAAAAATTTGTAAAAAAATAAAAAAAAATCGAAGATAGTTTCAATTAAATTTGCTAAAATTTCGTTCATAAAAATCAAAATTTGTAAAAAAATCCAAAAAAATCGAAGATAGTTTCAATTAAATTTGCCAAAATTTCGTTCATAGAAATTAAAATTTGTAAAAAAATTCAAAAAAATCGAAGATAGTTACAATTAAGTTTGCTAAAATTTCATTCATAAAAAATAAAATTTGTTAAAAAATCCAAAAAAATCGAAGATAGTTTCAATTAAATTTGCTAAAATGTCGTCCATAAAAATTAATATTTGTAAAAAAATCCAAAAAAATAGAAGATAGCTTAAATTAAATTTGCTAAAATTTAGTTCATAAAACTTAAAATTTTAAGAAAATCCAAAAAAATCAAAGATAGTTTCAATTAAATTTGCTAAAATTTCGTTCATAAAAATAAAAATTTTAAAAAAATCCATAAAATCGAAGATAGTTTCAATTAAATTTGCTAAAATTTCGTTCATAAAAATTAAAATTTTAAAAAAATCCATAAAATCGAAGATAGTTTCAATTAAATTTGCTAAAATTTCGTTCAAAAAAATTAAAATTTGTAAAAAAATCCAAAAAAATCGAAGATAGCTTAAATTAAATTTGCTAAAATTTAGTTCATAAAACTTAAAATTTTAAGAAAATACAAAAAAATCAAAGATAGTTTCAATTAAATTTGCTAAAATTTCGTTCATAAAAATAAAAATTTTAAAAAAATCCAAAAAAATCCAAGATAGTTTCAATTAAATTTGCTAAAATTTCGTTCATAAAAATTAAAATTGTAAGAAAATCCAAAAAAATCAAAGATAGCTTAAAATAAATTTGCTAAAATTTAGTTCATAAAAATTAAAATTTGTAAAAAAATCCAAAATAATCGAAGATAGTTTCGATTAAATTTGCTAAAGTTTCGTTCATAAAAATAAAAATTTGTAAAAAAATCCAAAAAAATCGAAGATAGTTTCAATTAAATTTGCTAAAATTTCGTTCATAAAAATCAAAATTTGTAAATAAATCCAAAAAAATAGAAGATAGCTTAAATTAAATTTGCTAAAATTTAGTTCATAAAACTTAAAATTTTAAGAAAATCCAAAAAAATCGAAGATAGCTTAAAATAAATTTGCTAAAATTTAGTTCATAAAAATTAAAATTTGTAAAAAAATCCAAAATAATCGAAGATAGTTTCGATTAAATTTGCTAAAGTTTCGTTCATAAAAATAAAAATTTGTAAAAAAATCCAAAAAAATCGAAGATAGTTTCAATTAAATTTGCTAAAATTTCGTTCATAAAAATCAAAATTTGTAAATAAATCCAAAAAAATAGAAGATAGCTTAAATTAAATTTGCTAAAATTTAGTTCATAAAACTTAAAATTTTAAGAAAATCCAAAAAAATCGAAGATATTTTCGATTAAATTTGCTAAAATTTCGTTCATAAAAATTAAAATTGTAAGAAAATCCAAAAAAATCGAAGACAGCTTAAATTAAATTTGCTAAAATTTAGTTCATAAAACTTAAAATTTTAAGAAAATCCAAAAAAATCAAAGATAGTTTCAATTAAATTTGCTAAAATTTCGTTCATAAAAATAAAAATTTTAAAAAAATCCAAAAAAATCGAAGATAGTTTCAATTAAATTTGCCAAAATTTCGTTCATAGAAATTAAAATTTGTAAAAAAATTCAAAAAAATCGAAGATAGTTACAATTAATTTTGCTAAAATTTCATTCATAAAAAATAAAATTTGTTAAAAAATCCAAAAAAATCGAAGATAGTTTCAATTAAATTTGCTAAAATGTCGTCCATAAAAATTAATATTTGTAAAAAAATCCAAAAAAATAGAAGATAGCTTAAATTAAATTTGCTAAAATTTAGTTCATAAAACTTAAAATTTTAAGAAAATCCAAAAAAATCAAAGATAGTTTCAATTAAATTTGCTAAAATTTCGTTCATAAAAATAAAAATTTTAAAAAAATCCATAAAATCGAAGATAGTTTCAATTAAATTTGCTAAAATTTCGTTCATAAAAATTAAAATTTTAAAAAAATCCATAAAATCGAAGATAGTTTCAATTAAATTTGCTAAAATTTCGTTCAAAAAAATTAAAATTTGTAAAAAAATCCAAAAGAATCGAAGATAGCTTAAATTAAATTTGCTAAAATTTAGTTCATAAAACTTAAAATTTTAAGAAAATACAAAAAAATCAAAGATAGTTTCAATTAAATTTGGTAAAATTTCGTTCATAAAAATCAAAATTTGTAAATAAATCCAAAAAAATCGAAGATAGTTTCAATTAAATTTGCCAAAATTTCGTTCATAAAAATTAAAATTTGTAAAAAAATTCAAAAAAATCGAAGATAGTTAAAATTAAGTTTGCTAAAATTTCATTCATAAAAAATAAAATTTGTAAAAAAATCCAAAAAAATCGAAGATAGTTTCAATTAAATTTGCTAAAATGTCGTCCATAAAAATTAATATTTGTAAAAAAATCCAAAAAAAAATAGAAGATAGCTTAAATTAAATTTGCTCAAATTTAGTTCATAAAAATTAAAAATTTTAAGAAAATCCAAAAAAATCAAAGATAGTTTCAATTAAATTTGCTAAAATTTCGTTCATAAAAATAAAAATTTTAAAAAAATCCAAAAAAATCGAAGATAGTTTCAATTAAATTTGCTAAAATTTCGTTCATAAAAATAAAAATTTTTAAAAAAATCCAAAAAAATCGTATATAGTTTCAATTAAATTTGCTAAAATTTCGTTCATAAAAATTAAAATTTGTAAAAAAAACCAAAAAAATCGAAGAAAGTTTCAATTAAATTTGCTAAAATTTCGTTCATAAAAATAAAAATTTTAAAAAAATCGAAGATAGTTTCAATTAAATTTGCTAAAATTTCGTTCATAAAAATTAAAATTTGTAAAAAAATCCAAAAAAATCGAAGATAGTTTCAATTAAATTTGCTAAAATTTCGTTCATAAAAATAAAAATTTTAAAAAAATCCAAAAAACGAAGATAGTTTCCATTAAATTTGCTAAAATTTCGTTCATAAAAATTAAAATTTGTAAAAAAATCCGAAAAAATCCAATATAGTTTCAATTAAATTTGCTAAAATTTCGTTCATAAAAATTGAAATTGTAAGAAAATCCAAAAAAATCGAAGACAGCTTAAATTAAATTTGCTAAAATTTAGTTCATAAAAATTAAAATTTGTAAAAAAATCAAAAATAATCGAAGATATTTTCGATTAAATTTGCTAAAATTTCGTTCATAAAAATAAAAATTTGTAAAAAAATAAAAAAAAATCAAAGATAGTTTCAATTAAATTTGCTAAAATTTCGTTCATAAAAATAAAAATTTGTAAAAAAATCCAAAAAAATCGAAGAAAGTTTCAATTAAATTTGCCAAAATTCCGTTCATAAAAATTAAAATTTGTAAAAAAATTCAAAAAAATCGAAGATAGTTTCAATTAAATTTGCTAAAATTTCGTTCATAAAAATAAAAATTTTTAAAAAAATCCAAAAAAATCGTATATAGTTTCAATTAAATTTGCTAAAATTTCGTTCATAAAAATTAAAATTTGTAAAAAAATCCAAAAAAATCGAAGAAAGTTTCAATTAAATTTGCTAAAATTTCGTTCATAAAAATAAAAATTTTAAAAAAATCCAAAAAATCGAAGATAGTTTAAATTAAATTTGCTAAAATTTCGTTCATAAAAATTAAAATTTGTAAAAAAATCCAAAAAAATCGAAGATAGTTTCAATTATATTTGCTAAAATGTCGTACATAAAAATTAATATTTGTAAAAAAATCCAAAAAAATAGAAGATAGCTTAAATTAAATTTGCTAAAATTTAGTTCATAAAACTTAAAATTTTAAGAAAATCCAAAAAAATCAAAGATAGTTTCAATTAAATTTGCTAAAATTTCGTTCATAAAAATAAAAATTTTAAAAAAATCCATAAAATCGAAGATAGTTTCAATTAAATTTGCTAAAATTTCGTTCATAAAAATTAAAATTTGTAAAAAAATCCAAAAAAATCGAAGATAGCTTAAATTAAATTTGCTAAAATTTAGTTCATAAAACTTAAAATTTTAAGAAATTCCAAAAAAATCAAAGATAGTTTCAATTAAATGTGCTAAAATTTCGTTCATAAAAATAAAAATTTTAAAAAAATCCAAAAAAATCGAAGATCGTTTCAATTAAATTTGCTAAAATTTCGTTCATAAAAATTAAAATTTGTAAGAAAATCAAAAAAAATCGAAGATAGCTTAAATTAAATTTGCTAAAATTTAGTTCATAAAACTTAAAAATTTAAAGAAAATCCAAAAAATCAAAGATAGTTTCAATTAAATTTGCTAAAATTTCGTTCATAAAAATTAAAATTTGTAAAAAAATCCAAAAAAATCCAATATAGTTTCAATTAAATTTGCTAAAATTTCGTTCATAAAAATTAAAATTTGTAAAAAAATCCAAAAAAACCGAAGATAGTTTCAATTAAATTTGCTAAAATTTCGTTCATAAAAATAAAATTTTTAAAAAAATCCAAAAAAACGAAAATAGTTTCCATTAAATTTGCTAAAATTTCGTTCATAAAAATTAAAATTTGTAAAAAAATCCAAAAAAATCCAATATAGTTTCAATTAAATTTGCTAAAATTTCGTTCATAAAAATTAAAATTGTAAGAAAATCCAAAAAAATCGAAGACAGCTTAAATTAAATTTGCTAAAATTTAGTTCATAAAAATTAAAATTTGTAAAAAAATCCAAAATAATCGAAGATATTTTCGATTAAATTTGCTAAAATTTCGTTCATAAAAATAAAAATTTGTAAAAAAATAAAAAAAAATCGAAGATAGTTTCAATTAAATTTGCTAAAATTTCGTTCATAAAAATCAAAATTTGTAAAAAAATCCAAAAAAATCGAAGATAGTTTCAATTAAATTTGCCAAAATTCCGTTCATAAAAATTAAAATTTGTAAAAAAATTCAAAAAAATCGAAGATAGTTACAATTAAGTTTGCTAAAATTTCATTCATAAAAAATAAAATTTGTAAAAAAATCCAAAAAAATCGAAGATAGTTTCAATTAAATTTGCTAAAATGTCGTCCATAAAAATTAATATTTGTAAAAAAATCCCAAAAAATAGAAGATAACTTAAATTAAATTTGCTAAAATTTAGTTCATAAAAATTAAAAATTTTAAGAAAATCCAAAAAAATCAAAGATAGTTTCAATTAAATTTGCTAAAATTTCGTTCATAAAAATAAAAATTTTAAAAAAATCCAAAAAAATCGAAGATAGTTTAAATTAAATTTGCTAAAATTTCGTTCATAAAAATAAAAATTTGTAAAAAAATCCAAAAAAATCGTATATAGTTTCAATTAAATTTGCTAAAATTTCGTTCATAAAAATTAAAATTTGCAAAAAAAATCCAAAAAAATCGAAGATAGCTTAAATTAAATTTGCTCAAATTTAGTTCATAAAACTTAAAAATTTAAAGAAAATCCAAAAAAATCGAAGATAGTTTCAATTAAGTTTGCTAAAATTTCATTCATAAAAATTAAAATTTGTAAAAAAATTCAAAAAAATCGAAGATAGATACAATTAAGTTTGCTAAAATTTCATTCATAAAAAATAAAATTTGTAAAAAAATCCAAAAAAATCGAAGATAGTTTCAATTAAATTTGCTAAAATGTCGTCCATAAAAATTAAAATTTGTATAAAAATCCAAAAAAATCGAAGATAGTTTCAATTATATTTGCTAAAATGTCGTACATAAAAATTAATATTTGTAAAAAAATCCAAAAAAATAGAAGATAGCTTAAATTAAATTTGCTAAAATTTAGTTCATAAAATTTAAAATTTTAAGAAAATCCAAAAAAATCAAAGAGTTTCAATTAAATTTGCTAAAATGTCGTCCATAAAAATTAAAATTTGTATAAAAATCCAAAAAAATCGAAGATAGTTTCAATTATATTTGCTAAAATGTCGTACATAAAAATTAATATTTGTAAAAAAATAAAAAAAAATAGAAGATAGCTTAAATTAAATTTGCTAAAATTTAGTTCATAAAACTTAAAATTTTAAGAAAATCCAAAAAAATCAAAGAGTTTCAATTAAATTTGCTAAAATTTCGTTCATAAAAATAAAAATTTTAAAAAAATCCATAAAATCGAAGATAGTTTCAATTAAATTTGCTAAAATTTCGTTCATAAAAATTAAAATTTGTAAAAAAATCCAAAAAAATCGAAGATAGCTTAAATTAAATTTGCTAAAATTTAGTTCATAAAACTTAAAATTTTAAGAAAATCCAAAAAAATCAAAGATAGTTTCAATTAAATTTGCTAAAATTTCGTTCATAAAAATAAAAATTTTTAAAAAAATCCAAAAAAATCGTATATAGTTTCAATTAAATTTGCTAAAATTTCGTTCATAAAAATTAAAATTTGTAAAAAAAACCAAAAAAATCGAAGAAAGTTTCAATTAAATTTGCTAAATTTCGTTCATAAAAATAAAAATTTAAAAAAATCGAAGATAGTTTCAATTAAATTTGCTAAAATTTCGTTCATAAAAATTAAAATTTGTAAAAAAATCCAAAAAATCGAAGATAGTTTCAATTAAATTTGCTAAAATTTCGTTCATAAAAATAAAAATTTTAAAAAAATCCAAAAAACGAAGATAGTTTCCATTAAATTTGCTAAAATTTCGTTCATAAAAATTAAAATTTGTAAAAAAATCCGAAAAAATCCAATATAGTTTCAATTAAATTTGCTAAAATTTCGTTCATAAAAATTGAAATTGTAAGAAAATCCAAAAAAATCGAAGACAGCTTAAATTAAATTTGCTAAAATTTAGTTCATAAAAATTAAAATTTGTAAAAAAATAAAAAATAATCGAAGATATTTTCGATTAAATTTGCTAAAATTTCGTTCATAAAAATAAAAATTTGTAAAAAAATAAAAAAAAATCAAAGATAGTTTCAATTAAATTTGCTAAAATTTCGTTCATAAAAATAAAAATTTGTAAAAAAATCCAAAAAAATCGAAGAAAGTTTCAATTAAATTTGCCAAAATTCCGTTCATAAAAATTAAAATTTGTAAAAAAATTCAAAAAATCGAAGATAGTTACAATTAAGTTTGCTAAAATTTCATTCATAAAAAATAAAATTTGTAAAAAAATCCAAAAAAATCGAAGATAGTTTCAATTAAATTTGCTAAAATTTCGTTCATAAAAATAAAAATTTTAAAAAATCCAAAAAAATCGAAGATAGTTTCAATTAAATTTGCTAAAATTTCGTTCATAAAAATAAAATTTTTAAAAAAATCCAAAAAAATCGTATATAGTTTCAATTAAATTTGCTAAAATTTCGTTCATAAAATTAAAATTTGTAAAAAAATCGAAGAAAGTTTCAATTAAATTTGCTAAAATTTCGTTCATAAAAATAAAAATTTTAAAAAAATCCAAAAAATCGAAGATAGTTTCAATTAAATTTGCTAAAATTTCGTTCATAAAAATTAAAATTTGTAAAAAAATCCAAAAAAATCGAAGATAGTTTCAATTATATTTGCTAAAATGTCGTACATAAAAATTAATATTTGTAAAAAAATCCAAAAAAATAGAAGATAGCTTAAATTAAATTTGCTAAAATTTAGTTCATAAAACTTAAAATTTTAAGAAAATCCAAAAAAATCAAAGATAGTTTCAATTAAATTTGCTAAAATTTCGTTCATAAAAATAAAAATTTTAAAAAAATCCATAAAATCGAAGATAGTTTCAATTAAATTTGCTAAAATTTCGTTCATAAAAATTAAAATTTGTAAAAAAATCCAAAAAAATCGAAGATAGCTTAAATTAAATTTGCTAAAATTTAGTTCATAAAACTTAAAATTTTAAGAAATTCCAAAAAAATCAAAGATAGTTTCAATTAAATTTGCTAAAATTTCGTTCATAAAAATAAAAATTTTAAAAAAATCCAAAAAAATCGAAGATCGATTCAATTAAATTTGCTAAAATTTCGTTCATAAAAATTAAAATTTGTAAGAAAATCAAAAAAAATCGAAGATAGCTTAAATTAAATTTGCTAAAATTTAGTTCATAAAACTTAAAAATTTAAAGAAAATCCAAAAAATCAAAGATAGTTTCAATTAAATTTGCTAAAATTTCGTTCATAAAAATTAAAATTTGTAAAAAAATCCAAAAAAATCCAATATAGTTTCAATTAAATTTGCTAAAATTTCGTTCATAAAAATTAAAATTTGTAAAAAAATCCAAAAAAACCGAAGATAGTTTCAATTAAATTTGCTAAAATTTCGTTCATAAAAATAAAATTTTTAAAAAAATCCTAAAAAACGAAAATAGTTTCCATTAAATTTGCTAAAATTTCGTTCATAAAAATTAAAATTTGTAAAAAAATCCAAAAAAAATCGAAGATAGTTTCAATTAAATTTGCCAAAATTCCGTTCATAAAAATTAAAATTTGTAAAAAAATTCAAAAAAATCGAAGATAGTTACAATTAAGTTTGCTAAAATTTCATTCATAAAAAATAAAATTTGTAAAAAAATCCAAAAAAATCGAAGATAGTTTCAATTAAATTTGCTAAAATGTCGTCCATAAAAATTAATATTTGTAAAAAAATCCCAAAAAATAGAAGATAACTTAAATTAAATTTGCTAAAATTTAGTTCATAAAAATTAAAAATTTTAAGAAAATCCAAAAAAATCAAAGATAGTTTCAATTAAATTTGCTAAAATTTCGTTCATAAAAATAAAAATTTTAAAAAAATCCAAAAAAATCGAAGATAGTTTAAATTAAATTTGCTAAAATTTCGTTCATAAAAATAAAAATTTGTAAAAAAATCCAAAAAATCGTATATAGTTTCAATTAAATTTGCTAAAATTTCGTTCATAAAAATTAAAATTTGCAAAAAAAATCCAAAAAAATCGAAGATAGCTTAAATTAAATTTGCTAAAATTTAGTTCATAAAACTTAAAAATTTAAAGAAAATCCAAAAAAATCGAAGATAGTTTCAATTAAGTTTGCTAAAATTTCATTCATAAAAATTAAAATTTGTAAAAAATTAAAAAAAATCGAAGATAGATACAATTAAGTTTGCTAAAATTTCATTCATAAAAAATAAAATTTGTAAAAAAATCCAAAAAAATCGAAGATAGTTTCAATTAAATTTGCTAAAATGTCGTCCATAAAAATTAAAATTTGTATAAAAATCCAAAAAAATCGAAGATAGTTTCAATTATATTTGCTAAAATGTCGTACATAAAAATTAATATTTGTAAAAAATCCAAAAAAATAGAAGATAGCTTAAATTAAATTTGCTAAAATTTAGTTCATAAAACTTAAAATTTTAAGAAAATCCAAAAAAATCAAAGAGTTTCAATTAAATTTGCTAAAATGTCGTCCATAAAAATTAAAATTTGTATAAAAATCCAAAAAAATCGAAGATAGTTTCAATTATATTTGCTAAAATGTCGTACATAAAAATTAATATTTGTAAAAAAATAAAAAAAAATAGAAGATAGCTTAAATTAAATTTGCTAAAATTTAGTTCATAAAACTTAAAATTTTAAGAAAATCCAAAAAAATCAAAGAGTTTCAATTAAATTTGCTAAAATTTCGTTCATAAAAATAAAAATTTTAAAAAAATCCATAAAATCGAAGATAGTTTCAATTAAATTTGCTAAAATTTCGTTCATAAAAATTAAAATTTGTAAAAAAATCCAAAAAAATCGAAGATAGCTTAAATTAAATTTGCTAAAATTTAGTTCATAAAACTTAAAATTTTAAGAAAATCCAAAAAAATCAAAGATAGTTTCAATTAAATTTGCTAAAATTTCGTTCATAAAAATTAAAATTTTACAAAAATCCAAAAAAATCGAAGATAGTTTCAATTAAATTTGCTAAAATTTCGTTCATAAAAATAAAAATTTTAAAAAAATCCAAAAAAACGAAGATAGTTTCCATTAAATTTGCTAAAATTTCGTTCATAAAAATTATAATTTGTAAAAAAATCCAAAAAAATCCAATATAGTTTCAATTAAATTTGCTAAAATTTCGTTCATAAAAATTAAAATTGTAAGAAAATCCAAAAAATCGAAGACAGCTTAAATTAAATTTGCTAAAATTTAGTTCATAAAAATTAAAATTTGTAAAAAAATCCAAAATAATCGAAGATATTTTCGATTAAATTTGCTAAAATTTCGTTCATAAAAATAAAAATTTGTAAAAAAATAAAAAAAAATCGAAGATAGTTTCAATTAAATTTGCTAAAATTTCGTTCATAAAAATCAAAATTTGTAAAAAAATCCAAAAAAATCGAAGAAAGTTTCAATTAAATTTGCCAAAATTCCGTTCATAAAAATTAAAATTTGTAAAAAAATTCAAAAAAATCGAAGATAGCTTAAATTAAATTTGCTAAAATTTAGTTCATAAAAATTAAAAATTTTAAGAAAATCCAAAAAAATCAAAGATAGTTTCAATTAAATTTGCTAAAATTTCGTTCATAAAAATAAAAATTTTAAAAAAATCCAAAAAAATCGAAGATAGTTTCAATTAAATTTGCTAAAATTTCGTTCATAAAAATTAAAATTTGTATAAAAATCCAAAAAAATCGAAGATAGTTTCAATTATATTTGCTAAAATGTCGTACATAAAAATTAATATTTGTAAAAAAATCCAAAAAAATAGAAGATAGCTTAAATTAAATTTGCTAAAATTTAGTTCATAAAACTTAAAATTTTAAGAAAATCCAAAAAAAATCAAAGATAGTTTCAATTAAATTTGCTAAAATTTCGTTCATAAAAATAAAAATTTTAAAAAAATCCAAAAAAATCGAAGATCGTTTCAATTAAATTTGCTAAAATTTCGTTCATAAAAATTAAAATTTGTAAGAAAATCAAAAAAAATCGAAGATAGCTTAAATTAAATTTGCTAAAATTTAGTTCATAAAACTTAAAAATTTAAAGAAAATCCAAAAAATCAAAGATAGTTTCAATTAAATTTGCTAAAATTTCGTTCATAAAAATTAAAATTTGTAAAAAAATCCAAAAAAATCCAATATAGTTTCAATTAAATTTGCTAAAATTTCGTTCATAAAAATTAAAATTTGTAAAAAAATCCAAAAAAACCGAAGATAGTTTCAATTAAATTTGCTAAAATTTCGTTCATAAAAATAAAAATTTTAAAAAAATCCAAAAAAACGAAGATAGTTTCCATTAAATTTGCGAAAATTTCGTTCATAAAAATTAAAATTTGTAAAAAAATCCAAAAAAATCCAATATAGTTTCAATTAAATTTGCTAAAATTTCGTTCATAAAAATTAAAATTGTAAGAAAATCCAAAAAAATCGAAGACAGCTTAAATTAAATTTCCTAAAATTTAGTTCATAAAAATTAAAATTTGTAAAAAAATCCAAAATAATCGAAGATATTTTCGATTAAATTTGCTAAAATTTCGTTCATAAAAATAAAAATTTGTAAAAAAATCAAAAAAAATCGAAGATAGTTTCAATTAAATTTGCTAAAATTTCGTTCATAAAAATAAAAATTTTAAAAAAATCCATAAAATCGAAGATAGTTTCAATTAAATTTGCTAAAATTTCGTTCATAAAAATTAAAATTTGTAAAAAAATCCAAAAAAATCGAAGATAGCTTAAATTAAATTTGCTAAAATTTCGTTCATAAAAATTAAAATTTGTAAAAAAATCCAAAAAAATCGAAGATAGCTTAAATTAAATTTGCTAAAATTTAGTTCATAAAACTTAAAAATTTAAAGAAAATCCAAAAAAATCGAAGATAGTTTCAATTAAGTTTGCTAAAATTTCATTCATAAAAATTAAAATTTGTAAAAAAATTCAAAAAAATCGAAGATAGATACAATTAAGTTTGCTAAAATTTCATTCATAAAAAATAAAATTTGTAAAAAAATCCAAAAAAATCGAAGATAGTTTCAATTAAATTTGCTAAAATGTCGTCCATAAAAATTAAAATTTGTATAAAAATCCAAAAAAATCGAAGATAGTTTCAATTATATTTGCTAAAATGTCGTACATAAAAATTAAAATTTGTAAAAAAATCCAAAATAATCGAAGATATTTTCGATTAAATTTGCTAAAATTTAGTTCATAAAACTTAAAATTTTAAGAAAATCCAAAAAAATCAAAGATAGTTTCAATTAAATTTGCTAAAATTTCGTTCATAAAAATAAAAATTTTAAAAAAATCCATAAAATCGAAGATAGTTTCAATTAAATTTGCTAAAATTTCGTTCATAAAAATTAAAATTTGTAAAAAAATCCAAAAAAATCGAAGATAGCTTAAATTAAATTTGCTAAAATTTAGTTCATAAAACTTAAAATTTTAAGAAAATCCAAAAAAATCAAAGATAGTTTCAATTAAATTTGCTAAAATTTCGTTCATAAAAATAAAAATTTTAAAAAAATCCAAAAAAATCGAAGATCGTTTCAATTAAATTTGCTAAAATTTCGTTCATAAAAATTAAAATTTGTAAGAAAATCAAAAAAAATCGAAGATAGCTTAAATTAAATTTGCTAAAATTTAGTTCATAAAACTTAAAAATTTAAAGAAAATCCAAAAAATCAAAGATAGTTTCAATTAAATTTGCTAAAATTTCGTTCATAAAAATTAAAATTTGTAAAAAAATCCAAAAAAATCCAATATAGTTTCAATTAAATTTGCTAAAATTTCGTTCATAAAAATTAAAATTTGTAAAAAAATCCAAAAAAACCGAAGATAGTTTCAATTAAATTTGCTAAAATTTCGTTCATAAAAATAAAAATTTTAAAAAAATCCAAAAAAACGAAGATAGTTTCCATTAAATTTGCGAAAATTTCGTTCATAAAAATTAAAATTTGTAAAAAAATCCAAAAAAATCCAATATAGTTTCAATTAAATTTGCTAAAATTTCGTTCATAAAAATTAAAATTGTAAGAAAATCCAAAAAAATCGAAGACAGCTTAAATTAAATTTCCTAAAATTTAGTTCATAAAAATTAAAATTTGTAAAAAAATCCAAAATAATCGAAGATATTTTCGATTAAATTTGCTAAAATTTCGTTCATAAAAATAAAAATTTGTAAAAAAATCAAAAAAAATCGAAGATAGTTTCAATTAAATTTGCTAAAATTTCGTTCATAAAAATAAAAATTTTAAAAAAATCCAAAAAAATCGAAGATAGTTTAAATTAAATTTGCTAAAATTTCGTTCATAAAAATAAAAATTTGTAAAAAAATCCAAAAAAATCGTATATAGTTTCAATTAAATTTGCTAAAATTTCGTTCATAAAAATTAAAATTTGTAAAAAAATCCAAAAAAATCGAAGATAGCTTAAATTAAATTTGCTAAAATTTAGTTCATAAAACTTAAAAATTTAAAGAAAATCCAAAAAAATCGAAGATAGTTTCAATTAAGTTTGCTAAAATTTCATTCATAAAAATTAAAATTTGTAAAAAAATTCAAAAAAATCGAAGATAGATACAATTAAGTTTGCTAAAATTTCATTCATAAAAAATAAAATTTGTAAAAAAATCCAAAAAAATCGAAGATAGTTTCAATTAAATTTGCTAAAATGTCGTCCATAAAAATTAAAATTTGTATAAAAATCCAAAAAAATCGAAGATAGTTTCAATTATATTTGCTAAAATGTCGTACATAAAAATTAATATTTGTAAAAAAATCCAAAAAAATAGAAGATAGCTTAAATTAAATTTGCTAAAATTTAGTTCATAAAACTTAAAATTTGAAGAAAATCCAAAAAAATCAAAGATAGTTTCAATTAAATTTGCTAAAATTTCGTTCATAAAAATAAAAATTTTAAAAAAATCCAAAAAAATCGATGATAGTTTCAATTAAATTTGCTAAATTTCGTTCATAAAAATTAAAATTTGTATAAAAATCCAAAAAAATCGAAGATAGTTTCAATTAAATTTGCCAAAATTCCGTTCATAAAAATTAAAATTTGTAAAAAAATTCAAAAAAATCGAAGATAGCTTAAATTAAATTTGCTAAAATTTAGTTCATAAAACTTAAAAATTTAAAGAAAATCCAAAAAAATCGAAGATAGTTTCAATTAAGTTTGCTAAAATTTCATTCATAAAAATTAAAATTTGTAAAAAAATTCAAAAAAATCGAAGATAGATACAATTAAGTTTGCTAAAATTTCATTCATAAAAAATAAAATTTGTAAAAAAATCCAAAAAAATCGAAGATAGTTTCAATTAAATTTGCTAAAATGTCGTCCATAAAAATTAAAATTTGTATAAAAATCCAAAAAAATCGAAGATAGTTTCAATTATATTTGCTAAAATGTCGTACATAAAAATTAATATTTGTAAAAAAATCCAAAAAAATAGAAGATAGCTTAAATTAAATTTGCTAAAATTTAGTTCATAAAACTTAAAATTTGAAGAAAATCCAAAAAAATCAAAGATAGTTTCAATTAAATTTGCTAAAATTTCGTTCATAAAAATAAAAATTTTAAAAAAATCCAAAAAAATCGATGATAGTTTCAATTAAATTTGCTAAAATTTCGTTCATAAAAATTAAAATTTGTATAAAAATCCAAAAAAATCGAAGATAGTTTCAATTATATTTGCTAAAATGTCGTACATAAAAATTAATATTTGTAAAAAAATCCAAAAAAATAGAAGATAGCTTAAATTAAATTTGCTAAAATTTAGTTCATAAAACTTAAAATTTTAAGAAAATCCAAAAAAATCAAAGAGTTTCAATTAAATTTGCTAAAATTTCGTTCATAAAAATAAAAATTTTAAAAAAATCCATAAAATCGAAGATAGTTTCAATTAAATTTGCTAAAATTTCGTTCATAAAAATTAAAATTTGTAAAAAAATCCAAAAAAATCCAATATAGTTTCAATTAAATTTGCTAAAATTTCGTTCATAAAAATTGAAATTTGTAAAAAAATCCAAAAAAACCGAAGATAGTTTCAATTAAATTTGCTAAAATTTCGTTCATAAAAATAAAAATTTTAAAAAAATCCAAAAAACGAAGATAGTTTCCATTAAATTTGCTAAAATTTCGTTCATAAAAATTAAAATTTGTAAAAAAATCCAAAAAAATCCAATATAGTTTCAATTAAATTTGCTAAAATTTCGTTCATAAAAATTAAAATTGTAAGAAAATCCAAAAAAATCGAAGACAGCTTAAATTAAATTTGCTAAAATTTAGTTCATAAAAATTAAAATTTGTAAAAAAATCCAAAATAATCGAAGATAGTTTCGATTAAATTTGCTAAAATTTCGTTCATAAAAATAAAAATTTGTAAAAAAATAAAAAAAAATCGAAGATAGTTTCAATTAAATTTGCTAAAATTTCGTTCATAAAAATCAAAATTTGTAAAAAAATCCAAAAAAATCGAAGATAGTTTCAATTAAATTTGCCAAAATTTCGTTCATAAAAATTAAAATTTGTAAAAAAATTCAAAAAAATCGAAGATAGTTACAATTAAGTTTGCTAAAATTTCATTCATAAAAAATAAAATTTGTAAAAAAATCCAAAAAAATCGAAGATAGTTTCAATTAAATTTGCTAAAATGTCGTCCATAAAAATTAATATTTGTAAAAAAATCCAAAAAAATAGAAGATAGCTTAAATTAAATTTGATAAAATTTAGTTCATCAAAATTAAAAATTTTAAGAAAATCCAAAAAAATCAAAGATAGTTTCAATTAAATTTGCTAAAATTTCGTTCATAAAAATAAAAATTTTAAAAAAATCCAAAAAAATCGAAGATAGTTTCAATTATATTTGCTAAAATGTCGTACATAAAAATTAATATTTGTAAAAAAATCCAAAAAAATAGAAGATAGCTTAAATTAAATTTGCTAAAATTTAGTTCATAAAACTTAAAATTTTAAGAAAATCCAAAAAAATCAAAGATAGTTTCAATTAAATTTGCTAAAATTTCGTTCATAAAAATAAAAATTTTAAAAAAATCCAAAAAAATCGAAGATAGTTTCAATTAAATTTGCTAAAATTTCGTTCATAAAAATTAAACTTTGTAAGAAAATCAAAAAAAATCGAAGATAGCTTAAATTAAATTTGCTAAAATTTAGTTCATAAAACTTAAAAATTTAAAGAAAATCCAAAAAATCAAAGATAGTTTCAATTAAATTTGCTAAAATGTCGTTCATAAAAATTAAAATTTGTAAAAAAATCCAAAAAAATCCAATATAGTTTCAATTAAATTTGCTAAAATTTCGTTCATAAAAATTAAAATTTGTAAAAAAATCCAAAAAAACCGAAGATAGTTTCAATTAAATTTGCTAAAATTTCGTTCATAAAAATAAAAATTTTAAAAAAATCCAAAAAAACGAAGATAGTTTCCATTAAATTTGCTAAAATTTCGTTCATAAAAATTAAAATTTGTAAAAAAATCCAAAAAATCCAATATAGTTTCAATTAAATTTGCTAAAATTTCGTTCATAAAAATTAAAATTGTAAGAAAATCCAAAAAAATCGAAGACAGCTTAAATTAAATTTGCTAAAATTTAGTTCATAAAAATTAAAATTTGTAAAAAAATCCAAAATAATCGAAGATAGTTTCGATTAAATTTGCTAAAATTTCGTTCATAAAAATAAAAATTTGTAAAAAAATAAAAAAAAATCGAAGATAGTTTCAATTAAATTTGCTAAAATTTCGTTCATAAAAATCAAAATTTGTAAAAAAATCCAAAAAAATCGAAGATAGTTTCAATTAAATTTGCCAAAATTTCGTTCATAAAAATTAAAATTTGTAAAAAAAATCGAAGATAGTTACAATTAAGTTTGCTAAAATTTCATTCATAAAAAATAAAATTTGTAAAAAAATCCAAAAAAATCGAAGATAGTTTCAATTAAATTTGCTAAAATGTCGTCCATAAAAATTAATATTTGTAAAAAAATCCAAAAAAATAGAAGATAGCTTAAATTAAATTTGGTAAAATTTAGTTCATAAAAATTAAAAATTTTAAGAAAATCCAAAAAAATCAAAGATAGTTTCAATTAAATTGGCTAAAATTTCGTTCATAAAAATAAAAATTTTAAAAAAATCCAAAAAAATCGAAGATAGTTTCAATTATATTTGCTAAAATGTCGTACATAAAAATTAATATTTGTAAAAAAATCCAAAAAAATAGAAGATAGCTTAAATTAAATTTGCTAAAATTTAGTTCATAAAACTTAAAATTTTAAGAAAATCCAAAAAAATCAAAGATAGTTTCAATTAAATTTGCTAAAATTTCGTTCATAAAAAAAAAATTTTAAAAAAATCGAAGATAGTTTCAATTAAATTTGCTAAAATTTCGTTCATAAAAATTAAAATTTGTATAAAAATCCAAAAAAATCGAAGATAGTTTCAATTATATTTGCCAAAATGTCGTACATAAAAATTAATATTTGTAAAAAAATCCAAAAAAATAGAAGATAGCTTAAATTAAATTTGCTAAAATTTAGTTCATAAAACTTAAAATTTTAAGAAAATCCAAAAAAATCAAAGATAGTTTCAATTAAATTTGCTAAAATTTCGTTCATAAAAATAAAAATTTTAAAAAAATCCAAAAAAATCGAAGACAGTTTCAATTAAATTTGCTAAAATTTCGTTCATAAAAATAAAAATTTGTAAAAAAATCCAAAAAAATCGAATATAGTTTCAATTAAATTTGCTAAAATTTCGTTCATAAAAATTAAAATTTGTAAAAAAATCGAAGATAGTTTCAATTAAATTTGCTAAAATTTCGTTCATAAAAATAAAAATTTTAAAAAAATCCATAAAATCGAAGATAGTTTCAATTAAATTTGCTAAAATTTCGTTCATAAAAATCAAAATTTGTAAAAAAATCCAAAAAAATCGAAGATAGTTTCAATTAAATTTGCCAAAATTTCGTTCATAAACATAAAAATTTTAAAAAAATCCATAAAATCGAAGATAGTTTCAATTAAATTTGCTAAAATTTCGTTCATAAAAATCAAAATTTGTAAAAAAATCCAAAAAAATCGAAGATAGTTTCAATTAAATTTGCCAAAATTTCGTTCATAAAAATTAAAATTTGTAAAAAAATCCAAAAAAATCGAAGATAGTTTCAATTAAATTTGCTAAAATGTCGTCCATAAAAATTAATATTTGTAAAAAAATCCAAAAAAATAGAAGATAGCTTAAATTAAATTTGCTAAAATTTAGTTCATAAAAATTAAAAATTTTAAGAAAATCCAAAAAAATCAAAGATAGTTTCAATTAAATTTGCTAAAATTTCGTTCATAAAAATAAAAATTTTAAAAAAATCCATAAAATCGAAGATAGTTTCAATTAAATTTGCTAAAATTTCGTTCATAAAAATTAAAATTTGTAAAAAAATCCAAAAAAATCGAAGATAGCTTAAATTAAATTTGCTAAAATTTAGTTCATAAAACTTAAAATTTTAAGAAAATCCAAAAAAATCAAAGATAGTTTCAATTAAATTTGCTAAAATTTCGTTCATAAAAATAAAAATTTAAAAAAATCCAAAAAAATCGAAGATAGTTTCAATTAAATTTGCTAAAATTTCGTTCATAAAAATTAAACTTTGTAAGAAAATAAAAAAAAATCGAAGATAGCTTAAATTAAATTTGCTAAAATTTAGTTCATAAAACTTAAAAATTTAAAGAAAATCCAAAAAATCAAAGATAGTTTCAATTAAATTTGCTAAAATTTCGTTCATAAAAATTAAAATTTGTAAAAAAATCCAAAAAAATCCAATATAGTTTCAATTAAATTTGCTAAAATTTCGTTCATAAAAATTAAAATTTGTAAAAAAATCCAAAAAAACCGAAGATAGTTTCGATTAAATTTGCTAAAATTTCGTTCATAAAAATAAAAATTTGTAAAAAAATAAAAAAAAATCGAAGATAGTTTCAATTAAATTTGCTAAAATTTCGTTCATAAAAATCAAAATTTGTAAAAAAATCCAAAAAAATCGAAGATAGTTTCAATTAAATTTGCCAAAATTTCGTTCATAGAAATTAAAATTTGTAAAAAAATTCAAAAAAATCGAAGATAGTTACAATTAAGTTTGCTAAAATTTCATTCATAAAAAATAAAATTTGTTAAAAAATCCAAAAAAATCGAAGATAGTTTCAATTAAATTTGCTAAAATGTCGTCCATAAAAATTAATATTTGTAAAAAAATCCAAAAAAATAGAAGATAGCTTAAATTAAATTTGCTAAAATTTAGTTCATAAAACTTAAAATTTTAAGAAAATCCAAAAAAATCAAAGATAGTTTCAATTAAATTTGCTAAAATTTCGTTCATAAAAATAAAAATTTTAAAAAAATCCATAAAATCGAAGATAGTTTCAATTAAATTTGCTAAAATTTCGTTCATAAAAATTAAAATTTTAAAAAAATCCATAAAATCGAAGATAGTTTCAATTAAATTTGCTAAAATTTCGTTCAAAAAAATTAAAATTTGTAAAAAAATCCAAAAAAATCGAAGATAGCTTAAATTAAATTTGCTCAAATTTAGTTCATAAAACTTAAAATTTTAAGAAAATACAAAAAATCAAAGATAGTTTCAATTAAATTTGCTAAAATTTCGTTCATAAAAATAAAAATTTTAAAAAAATCCAAAAAAATCCAAGATAGTTTCAATTAAATTTGCTAAAATTTCGTTCATAAAAATTAAAATTGTAAGAAAATCCAAAAAAATCAAAGATAGCTTAAAATAAATTTGCTAAAATTTAGTTCATAAAAATTAAAATTTGTAAAAAAATCCAAAATAATCGAAGATAGTTTCGATTAAATTTGCTAAAGTTTCGTTCATAAAAATAAAAATTTGTAAAAAAATCCAAAAAAATCGAAGATAGTTTCAATTAAATTTGCTAAAATTTCGTTCATAAAAATCAAAATTTGTAAATAAATCCAAAAAAATAGAAGATAGCTTAAATTAAATTTGCTAAAATTTAGTTCATAAAACTTAAAAATTTAAGAAAATCCAAAAAAATCGAAGATATTTTCGATTAAATTTGCTAAAATTCGTTCATAAAAATTAAAATTGTAAGAAAATCCAAAAAAATCGAAGACAGCTTAAATTAAATTTGCTAAAATTTAGTTCATAAAACTTAAAATTTTAAGAAAATCCAAAAAAATCAAAGATAGTTTCAATTAAATTTGCTAAAATTTCGTTCATAAAAATAAAAATTTTAAAAAAATCCAAAAAAATCGAAGATAGTTTCAATTAAATTTGCTAAAATTTCGTTCATAAAAATTAAACTTTGTAAGAAAATCAAAAAAAATCGAAGATAGCTTAAATTAAATTTGCTAAAATTTAGTTCATAAAACTTAAAAATTTAAAGAAAATCCAAAAAATCAAAGATAGTTTCAATTAAATTTGCTAAAATTTCGTTCATAAAAATTAAAATTTGTAAAAAAATCCAAAAAAATCCAATATAGTTTCAATTAAATTTGCTAAAATTTCGTTCATAAAAATTAAAATTTGTAAAAAAATCCAAAAAAACCGAAGATAGTTTCAATTAAATTTGCTAAAATTTCGTTCATAAAAATAAAAATTTTAAAAAAATCCAAAAAAACGAAGATAGTTTCCATTAAATTTGCTAAAATTTCGTTCATAAAAATTAAAATTTGTAAAAAAATCCAAAAAAATCCAATATAGTTTCAATTAAATTTGCTAAAATTTCGTTCATAAAAATTAAAATTGTAAGAAAATCCAAAAAAATCGAAGACAGCTTAAATTAAATTTGCTAAAATTTAGTTCATAAAAATTAAAATTTGTAAAAAAATCCAAAATAATCGAAGATAGTTTCGATTAAATTTGCTAAAATTTCGTTCATAAAAATAAAAATTTGTAAAAAAATAAAAAAAAATCGAAGATAGTTTCAATTAAATTTGCTAAAATTTCGTTCATAAAAATCAAAATTTGTAAAAAAATCCAAAAAAATCGAAGATAGTTTCAATTAAATTTGCCAAAATTTCGTTCATAGAAATTAAAATTTGTAAAAAAATTCAAAAAAATCGAAGATAGTTACAATTAAGTTTGCTAAAATTTCATTCATAAAAAATAAAATTTGTTAAAAAATCCAAAAAAATCGAAGATAGTTTCAATTAAATTTGCTAAAATGTCGCCCATAAAAATTAATATTTGTAAAAAAATCCAAAAAAATAGAAGATAGCTTAAATTAAATTTGCTAAAATTTAGTTCATAAAAATTAAAATTTTAAAAAAATCCATAAAATCGAAGATAGTTTCAATTAAATTTGCTAAAATTTCGTTCAAAAAAATTAAAATTTGTAAAAAAATCCAAAAAAATCGAAGATAGCTTAAATTAAATTTGCTAAAATTTAGTTCATAAAACTTAAAATTTTAAGAAAATACAAAAAAATCAAAGATAGTTTCAATTAAATTTGCTAAAATTTCTTTCATAAAAATAAAAATTTTAAAAAAATCCAAAAAAATCCAAGATAGTTTCAATTAAATTTGCTAAAATTTCGTTCATAAAAATTAAAATTGTAAGAAAATCCAAAAAAATCAAAGATAGCTTAAAATAAATTTGCTAAAATTTAGTTCATAAAAATTAAAATTTGTAAAAAAATCCAAAATAATCGAAGATAGTTTCGATTAAATTTGCTAAAGTTTCGTTCATAAAAATAAAAATTTGTAAAAAAATCCAAAAAAATCGAAGATAGTTTCAATTAAATTTGCTAAAATTTCGTTCATAAAAATCAAAATTTGTAAATAAATCCAAAAAAATAGAAGATAGCTTAAATTAAATTTGCTAAAATTTAGTTCATAAAACTTAAAATTTTAAGAAAATTCAAAAAAATCGAAGATATTTTCGATTAAATTTGCTAAAATTTCGTTCATAAAAATTAAAATTGTAAGAAAATCCAAAAAAATCGAAGACAGCTTAAATTAAATTTGCTAAAATTTAGTTCATAAAACTTAAAATTTTAAGAAAATCCAAAAAAATCAAAGATAGTTTCAATTAAATTTGCTAAAATTTCGTTCATAAAAATAAAAATTTTAAAAAAATCCAAAAAAATCGAAGATAGTTTCAATTAAATTTGCTCAAATTTCGTTCATAAAAATTAAACTTTGTAAGAAAATCAAAAAAAATCGAAGATAGCTTAAATTAAATTTGCTAAAATTTAGTTCATAAAACTTAAAAATTTAAAGAAAATCCAAAAAATCAAAGATAGTTTCAATTAAATTTGCTAAAATTTCGTTCATAAAAATTAAAATTGTAAGAAAATCCAAAAAAATCGAAGACAGCTTAAATTAAATTTGCTAAAATTTAGTTCATAAAAATTAAAATTTGTAAAAAAATCCAAAATAATCGAAGATAGTTTCGATTAAATTTGCTAAAATTTCGTTCATAAAAATAAAAATTTGTAAAAAAATAAAAAAAAATCGAAGATAGTTTCAATTAAATTTGCTAAAATTTCGTTCATAAAAATCAAAATTTGTAAAAAAATCCAAAAAAATTGAAGATAGTTTCAATTAAATTTGCCAAAATTTCGTTCATAAAATTAAAATTTGTAAAAAAATTCAAAAAAATCGAAGATAGTTACAATTAAGTTTGCTAAAAGTTCATTCATAAAAAATAAAATTTGTAAAAAAATCCAGAAAAATCGAAGATAGTTTCAATTAAATTTGCTAAAATGTCGTCCATAAAAATTAATATTTGTAAAAAAATCCAAAAAAATAGAAGATAGCTTAAATTAAATTTGCTAAAATTTAGTTCATAAAACTTAAAATTTTAAGAAAATCCAAAAAAATCAAAGATTTTCAATTAAATTTGCTAAAATTTCGTTCATAAAAATAAAAATTTAAAAAAAACCATAAATCGAAGATAGTTTCAATTAAATTTGCTAAAATTTCGTTCATAAAAATTAAAATTTGTAAAAAAATCCAAAAAAATCGAAGATAGCTTAAATTAAATTTGCTAAAATTTAGTTCATAAAACTTAAAATTTTAAGAAAATCCAAAAAAATCAAAGATAGTTTCAATTAAATTTGCTAAAATTTCGTTCATAAAATAAAAATTTTAAAAAAATCCAAAAAAATCGAAGATAGTTTCAATTAAATTTGCTAAAATTTCGTTCATAAAAATTAAACTTTGTAAGAAAATCAAAAAAAATCGAAGATAGCTTAAATTAAATTTGCTAAAATTTAGTTCATAAAACTTAAAAATTTAAAGAAAATCCAAAAAATCAAAGATAGTTTCAATTAAATTTGCTAAAATTTCGTTCATAAAAATAAAAATTTTAAAAAAATCCATAAAATCGAAGATAGTTTCAATTAAATTTGCTAAAATTTCGTTCATAAAAATCAAAATTTGTAAAAAAATCCAAAAAAATCGAAGATAGTTTCAATTAAATTTGCCAAAATTTCGTTCATAAAAATAAAAATTTTAAAAAAATCCATAAAATCGAAGATAGTTTCAATTAAATTTGCTAAAATTTCGTTCATAAAAATCAAAATTTGTAAAAAAATCCAAAAAAATCGAAGATAGTTTCAATTAAATTTGCCAAAATTTCGTTCATAAACATAAAAATTTTAAAAAAATCCATAAAATCGAAGATAGTTTCAATTAAATTTGCTAAAATTTCGTTCATAAAAATCAAAATTTGTAAAAAAATCCAAAAAAATCGAAGATAGTTTCAATTAAATTTGCCAAAATTTCGTTCATAAAAATTAAAATTTGTAAAAAATCCAAAAAAATCGAAGATAGTTTCAATTAAATTTGCTAAAATGTCGTCCATAAAAATTAATATTTGTAAAAAAATCCAAAAAAATAGAAGATAGCTTAAATTAAATTTGCTAAAATTTAGTTCATAAAAATTAAAAATTTTAAGAAAATCCAAAAAAATCAAAGATAGTTTCAATTAAATTTGCTAAAATTTCGTTCATAAAAATAAAAATTTTAAAAAAATCCATAAAATCGAAGATAGTTTCAATTAAATTTGCTAAAATTTCGTTCATAAAAATTAAAATTTGTAAAAAAATCCAAAAAAATCGAAGATAGCTTAAATTAAATTTGCTAAAATTTAGTTCATAAAACTTAAAATTTTAAGAAAATCCAAAAAAATCAAAGATAGTTTCAATTAAATTTGCTAAAATTTCGTTCATAAAAATAAAAATTTTAAAAAAATCCAAAAAAATCGAAGATAGTTTCAATTAAATTTGCTAAAATTTCGTTCATAAAAATTAAACTTTGTAAGAAAATAAAAAAAAATCGAAGATAGCTTAAATTAAATTTGCTAAAATTTAGTTCATAAAACTTAAAAATTTAAAGAAAATCCAAAAAATCAAAGATAGTTTCAATTAAATTTGCTAAAATTTCGTTCATAAAAATTAAAATTTGTAAAAAAATCCAAAAAAATCCAATATAGTTTCAATTAAATTTGCTAAAATTTCGTTCATAAAAATTAAAATTTGTAAAAAAATCCAAAAAAACCGAAGATAGTTTCGATTAAATTTGCTAAAATTTCGTTCATAAAAATAAAAATTTGTAAAAAAAATAAAAAAAATCGAAGATAGTTTCAATTAAATTTGCTAAAATTTCGTTCATAAAAATCAAAATTTGTAAAAAAATCCAAAAAAATCGAAGATAGTTTCAATTAAATTTGCTAAAATGTCGTCCATAAAAATTAATATTTGTAAAAAAATCCAAAAAAATAGAAGATAGCTTAAATTAAATTTGCTAAAATTTAGTTCATAAAACTTAAAATTTTAAGAAAATCCAAAAAAATCAAAGATAGTTTCAATTAAATTTGCTAAAATTTCGTTCATAAAAATAAAAATTTTAAAAAAATCCATAAAATCGAAGATAGTTTCAATTAAATTTGCTAAAATTTCGTTCATAAAAATTAAAATTTTAAAAAAATCCATAAAATCGAAGATAGTTTCAATTAAATTTGCTAAAATTTCGTTCAAAAAAATTAAAATTTGTAAAAAAATCCAAAAAAATCGAAGATAGCTTAAATTAAATTTGCTAAAATTTAGTTCATAAAACTTAAAATTTTAAGAAAATACAAAAAAATCAAAGATAGTTTCAATTAAATTTGCTAAAATTTCGTTCATAAAAATAAAAATTTTAAAAAAATCCAAGATTGTTTCAATTAAATTTGCTAAAATTTCGTTCATAAAAATTAAAATTGTAAGAAAATCCAAAAAAATCAAAGATAGCTTAAAATAAATTTGCTAAAATTTAGTTCATAAAAATTAAAATTTGTAAAAAAATCCAAAATAATCGAAGATAGTTTCGATTAAATTTGCTAAAGTTTCGTTCATAAAAATAAAAATTTGTAAAAAAATCCAAAAAAATCGAAGATAGTTTCAATTAAATTTGCTAAAATTTCGTTCATAAAAATCAAAATTTGTAAATAAATCCAAAAAAATAGAAGATAGCTTAAATTAAATTTGCTAAAATTTAGTTCATAAAACTTAAAATTTTAAGAAAATCCAAAAAAATCGAAGATATTTTCGATTAAATTTGCTAAAATTTCGTTCATAAAAATTAAAATTGTAAGAAAATCCAAAAAAATCGAAGACAACTTAAATTAAATTTGCTAAAATTTAGTTCATAAAACTTAAAATTTTAAGAAAATCCAAAAAAATCAAAGATAGTTTCAATTAAATTTGCTAAAATTTCGTTCATAAAAATAAAAATTTTAAAAAAATCCAAAAAAATCGAAGATAGTTTCAATTAAATTTGCTAAAATTTCGTTCATAAAAATTAAACTTTGTAAGAAAATCAAAAAAAATCGAAGATAGCTTAAATTAAATTTGCTAAAATTTAGTTCATAAAACTTAAAAATTTAAAGAAAATCCAAAAAATCAAAGATAGTTTCAATTAAATTTGCTAAAATTTCGTTCATAAAAATTAAAATTTGTAAAAAAATCCAAAAAAATCCAATATAGTTTCAATTAAATTTGCTAAAATTTCGTTCATAAAAATTAAAATTTGTAAAAAAATCCAAAAAAACCGAAGATAGTTTCAATTAAATTTGCTAAAATTTCGTTCATAAAAATAAAAATTTTAAAAAAATCCAAAAAAACGAAGATAGTTTCCATTAAATTTGCTAAAATTTCGTTCATAAAAATTAAAATTTGTAAAAAAATCCAAAAAAATCCAATATAGTTTCAATTAAATTTGCTAAAATTTCGTTCATAAAAATTAAAATTGTAAGAAAATCCAAAAAAATCGAAGACAGCTTAAATTAAATTTGCTAAAATTTAGTTCATAAAAATTAAAATTTGTAAAAAAATCCAAAATAATCGAAGATAGTTTCGATTAAATTTGCTAAAATTTCGTTCATAAAAATAAAAATTTGTAAAAAAATAAAAAAAAATCGAAGATAGTTTCAATTAAATTTGCTAAAATTTCGTTCATAAAAATCAAAATTTGTAAAAAAATCCAAAAAAATCGAAGATAGTTTCAATTAAATTTGCCAAAATTTCGTTCATAGAAATTAAAATTTGTAAAAAAATTCAAAAAAATCGAAGATAGTTACAATTAAGTTTGCTAAAATTTCATTCATAAAAAATAAAATTTGTTAAAAAATCCAAAAAAATCGAAGATAGTTTCAATTAAATTTGCTAAAATGTCGTCCATAAAAATTAATATTTGTAAAAAAATCCAAAAAAATAGAAGATAGCTTAAATTAAATTTGCTAAAATTTAGTTCATAAAACTTAAAATTTTAAGAAAATCCAAAAAAATCAAAGATAGTTTCAATTAAATTTGCTAAAATTTCGTTCATAAAAATAAAAATTTTAAAAAAATCCATAAAATCGAAGATAGTTTCAATTAAATTTGCTAAAATTTCGTTCATAAAAATTAAAATTTTAAAAAAATCCATAAAATCGAAGATAGTTTCAATTAAATTTGCTAAAATTTCGTTCAAAAAAATTAAAATTTGTAAAAAAATCCAAAAAAATCGAAGATAGCTTAAATTAAATTTGCTAAAATTTAGTTCATAAAACTTAAAATTTTAAGAAAATACAAAAAAATCAAAGATAGTTTCAATTAAATTTGCTAAAATTTCGTTCATAAAAATAAAAATTTTAAAAAAATCCAAAAAAATCCAAGATAGTTTCAATTAAATTTGCTAAAATTTCGTTCATAAAAATTAAAATTGTAAGAAAATCCAAAAAAATCAAAGATAGCTTAAAATAAATTTGCTAAAATTTAGTTCATAAAAATTAAAATTTGTAAAAAAATCCAAAATAATCGAAGATAGTTTCGATTAAATTTGCTAAAGTTTCGTTCATAAAAATAAAAATTTGTAAAAAAATCCAAAAAAATCGAAGATAGTTTCAATTAAATTTGCTAAAATTTCGTTCATAAAAATCAAAATTTGTAAATAAATCCAAAAAAATAGAAGATAGCTTAAATTAAATTTGCTAAAATTTAGTTCATAAAACTTAAAATTTTAAGAAAATCCAAAAAAATCGAAGATATTTTCGATTAAATTTGCTAAAATTTCGTTCATAAAAATTAAAATTGTAAGAAAATCCAAAAAAATCGAAGACAGCTAAAATTAAATTTGCTAAAATTTAGTTCATAAAACTTAAAATTTTAAGAAAATCCAAAAAAATCAAAGATAGTTTCAATTAAATTTGCTAAAATTTCGTTCATAAAAATAAAAATTTTAAAAAAATCCAAAAAAATCGAAGATAGTTTCAATTAAATTTGCCAAAATTTCGTTCATAGAAATTAAAATTTGTAAAAAAATTCAAAAAAATCGAAGATAGTTACAATTATGTTTGCTAAAATTTCATTCATAAAAAATAAAATTTGTTAAAAAATCCAAAAAAATCGAAGATAGTTTCAATTAAATTTGCTAAAATGTCGTCCATAAAAATTAATATTTGTAAAAAAATCCAAAAAAATAGAAGATAGCTTAAATTAAATTTGCTAAAATTTAGTTCATAAAACTTAAAATTTTAAGAAAATCCAAAAAAATCAAAGATAGTTTCAATTAAATTTGCTAAAATTTCGTTCATAAAAATAAAAATTTTAAAAAAATCCAAAAAAATCCAAGATAGTTTCAATTAAATTTGCTAAAATTTCGTTCATAAAAATTAAAATTGTAAGAAAATCCAAAAAAATCAAAGATAGCTTAAAATAAATTTGCTAAAATTTAGTTCATAAAAATTAAAATTTGTAAAAAAATCCAAAATAATCGAAGATAGTTTCGATTAAATTTGCTAAAGTTTCGTTCATAAAAATAAAAATTTGTAAAAAAATCCAAAAAAATCGAAGATAGTTTCAATTAAATTTGCTAAAATTTCGTTCATAAAAATTAAACTTTGTAAGAAAATCAAAAAAAATCGAAGATAGCTTAAATTAAATTTGCTAAAATTTAGTTCATAAAACTTAAAAATTTAAAGAAAATCCAAAAAATCAAAGATAGTTTCAATTAAATTTGCTAAAATTTCGTTCATAAAAATTAAAATTTGTAAAAAAATCCAAAAAAATCCAATATAGTTTCAATTAAATTTGCTAAAATTTCGTTCATAAAAATTAAAATTTGTAAAAAAATCCAAAAAAATCGAAGATAGTTTCAATTAAATTTGCTAAAATGTCGTACATAAAAATTAATATTTGTAAAAAAATCCAAAAAAATAGAAGATAGCTTAAATTAAATTTGCTAAAATTTAGTTCATAAAACTTAAAATTTTAAGAAAATCCAAAAAAATCAAAGATAGTTTCAATTAAATTTGCTAAAATTTAGTTCATAAAAATTAAAAATTTTAAGAAAATCAAAAAAAATCAAAGATAGTTTCAATTAAATTTGCTAAAATTTCGTTCATAAAAATTAAACTTTGTAAGAAAATCAAAAAAAATCGAAGATAGCTTAAATTAAATTTGCTAAAATTTAGTTCATAAAACTTAAAAATTTAAAGAAAATCCAAAAAATCAAAGATAGTGTCAATTAAATTTGCTAAAATTTAGTTCATAAAACTTAAAATTTTAAGAAAATCCAAAAAAATCAAAGATAGTTTCAATTAAATTTGCTAAAATTTCGTTCATAAAAATAAAAATTTTAAAAAAATCCATAAAATCGAAGATAGTTTCAATTAAATTTGCTAAAATTTCGTTCATAAAAATTAAAATTTTAAAAAAATCCATAAAATCGAAGATAGTTTCAATTAAATTTGCTAAAATTTCGTTCAAAAAAATTAAAATTTGTAAAAAAATCCAAAAAAATCGAAGATAGCTTAAATTAAATTTGCTCAAATTTAGTTCATAAAACTTAAAATTTTAAGAAAATACAAAAAATCAAAGATAGTTTCAATTAAATTTGCTAAAATTTCGTTCATAAAAATAAAAATTTTAAAAAAATCCAAAAAAATCCAAGATAGTTTCAATTAAATTTGCTAAAATTTCGTTCATAAAAATTAAAATTGTAAGAAAATCCAAAAAAATCAAAGATAGCTTAAAATAAATTTGCTAAAATTTAGTTCATAAAAATTAAAATTTGTAAAAAAATCCAAAATAATCGAAGATAGTTTCGATTAAATTTGCTAAAGTTTCGTTCATAAAAATAAAAATTTGTAAAAAAATCCAAAAAAATCGAAGATAGTTTCAATTAAATTTGCTAAAATTTCGTTCATAAAAATCAAAATTTGTAAATAAATCCAAAAAAATAGAAGATAGCTTAAATTAAATTTGCTAAAATTTAGTTCATAAAACTTAAAAATTTAAGAAAATCCAAAAAAATCGAAGATATTTTCGATTAAATTTGCTAAAATTTCGTTCATAAAAATTAAAATTGTAAGAAAATCCAAAAAAATCGAAGACAGCTTAAATTAAATTTGCTAAAATTTAGTTCATAAAACTTAAAATTTTAAGAAAATCCAAAAAAATCAAAGATAGTTTCAATTAAATTTGCTAAAATTTCGTTCATAAAAATAAAAATTTTAAAAAAATCCAAAAAAATCGAAGATAGTTTCAATTAAATTTGCTAAAATTTCGTTCATAAAAATTAAACTTTGTAAGAAAATCAAAAAAAATCGAAGATAGCTTAAATTAAATTTGCTAAAATTTAGTTCATAAAACTTAAAAATTTAAAGAAAATCCAAAAAATCAAAGATAGTTTCAATTAAATTTGCTAAAATTTCGTTCATAAAAATTAAAATTTGTAAAAAAATCCAAAAAAATCCAATATAGTTTCAATTAAATTTGCTAAAATTTCGTTCATAAAAATTAAAATTTGTAAAAAAATCCAAAAAAACCGAAGATAGTTTCAATTAAATTTGCTAAAATTTCGTTCATAAAAATAAAAATTTTAAAAAAATCCAAAAAAACGAAGATAGTTTCCATTAAATTTGCTAAAATTTCGTTCATAAAAATTAAAATTTGTAAAAAAATCCAAAAAAATCCAATATAGTTTCAATTAAATTTGCTAAAATTTCGTTCATAAAAATTAAAATTGTAAGAAAATCCAAAAAAATCGAAGACAGCTTAAATTAAATTTGCTAAAATTTAGTTCATAAAAATTAAAATTTGTAAAAAAATCCAAAATAATCGAAGATAGTTTCGATTAAATTTGCTAAAATTTCGTTCATAAAAATAAAAATTTGTAAAAAAATAAAAAAAAATCGAAGATAGTTTCAATTAAATTTGCTAAAATTTCGTTCATAAAAATCAAAATTTGTAAAAAAATCCAAAAAAATCGAAGATAGTTTCAATTAAATTTGCCAAAATTTCGTTCATAGAAATTAAAATTTGTAAAAAAATTCAAAAAAATCGAAGATAGTTACAATTAAGTTTGCTAAAATTTCATTCATAAAAAATAAAATTTGTTAAAAAATCCAAAAAAATCGAAGATAGTTTCAATTAAATTTGCTAAAATGTCGTCCATAAAAATTAATATTTGTAAAAAAATCCAAAAAAATAGAAGATAGCTTAAATTAAATTTGCTAAAATTTAGTTCATAAAAATTAAAATTTTAAAAAAATCCATAAAATCGAAGATAGTTTCAATTAAATTTGCTAAAATTTCGTTCAAAAAAATTAAAATTTGTAAAAAAATCCAAAAAAATCGAAGATAGCTTAAATTAAATTTGCTAAAATTTAGTTCATAAAACTTAAAATTTTAAGAAAATACAAAAAAATCAAAGATAGTTTCAATTAAATTTGCTAAAATTTCTTTCATAAAAATAAAAATTTTAAAAAAATCCAAAAAAATCCAAGATAGTTTCAATTAAATTTGCTAAAATTTCGTTCATAAAAATTAAAATTGTAAGAAAATCCAAAAAAATCAAAGATAGCTTAAAATAAATTTGCTAAAATTTAGTTCATAAAAATTAAAATTTGTAAAAAAATCCAAAATAATCGAAGATAGTTTCGATTAAATTTGCTAAAGTTTCGTTCATAAAAATAAAAATTTGTAAAAAAATCCAAAAAAATCGAAGATAGTTTCAATTAAATTTGCTAAAATTTCGTTCATAAAAATCAAAATTTGTAAATAAATCCAAAAAAATAGAAGATAGCTTAAATTAAATTTGCTAAAATTTAGTTCATAAAACTTAAAATTTTAAGAAAATCCAAAAAAATCGAAGATATTTTCGATTAAATTTGCTAAAATTTCGTTCATAAAAATTAAAATTGTAAGAAAATCCAAAAAAATCGAAGACAGCTTAAATTAAATTTGCTAAAATTTAGTTCATAAAACTTAAAATTTTAAGAAAATCCAAAAAAATCAAAGATAGTTTCAATTAAATTTGCTAAAATTTCGTTCATAAAAATAAAAATTTTAAAAAAATCCAAAAAAATCGAAGATAGTTTCAATTAAATTTGCTAAAATTTCGTTCATAAAAATTAAACTTTGTAAGAAAATCAAAAAAAATCGAAGATAGCTTAAATTAAATTTGCTAAAATTTAGTTCATAAAACTTAAAAATTTAAAGAAAATCCAAAAAATCAAAGATAGTTTCAATTAAATTTGCTAAAATTTCGTTCATAAAAATTAAAATTGTAAGAAAATCCAAAAAAATCGAAGACAGCTTAAATTAAATTTGCTAAAATTTAGTTCATAAAAATTAAAATTTGTAAAAAAATCCAAAATAATCGAAGATAGTTTCGATTAAATTTGCTAAAATTTCGTTCATAAAAATAAAAATTTGTAAAAAAATAAAAAAAAATCGAAGATAGTTTCAATTAAATTTGCTAAAATTTCGTTCATAAAAATCAAAATTTGTAAAAAAATCCAAAAAAATTGAAGATAGTTTCAATTAAATTTGCCAAAATTTCGTTCATAAAATTAAAATTTGTAAAAAAATTCAAAAAAATCGAAAATAGTTACAATTAAGTTTGCTAAAAGTTCATTCATAAAAAATAAAATTTGTAAAAAAATCCAGAAAAATCGAAGATAGTTTCAATTAAATTTGCTAAAATGTCGTCCATAAAAATTAATATTTGTAAAAAAATCCAAAAAAATAGAAGATAGCTTAAATTAAATTTGCTAAAATTTAGTTCATAAAACTTAAAATTTTAAGAAAATCCAAAAAAATCAAAGATTTTCAATTAAATTTGCTAAAATTTCGTTCATAAAAATAAAAATTTTAAAAAAAACCATAAAATCGAAGATAGTTTCAATTAAATTTGCTAAAATTTCGTTCATAAAAATTAAAATTTGTAAAAAAATCCAAAAAAATCGAAGATAGCTTAAATTAAATTTGCTAAAATTTAGTTCATAAAACTTAAAATTTTAAGAAAATCCAAAAAAATCAAAGATAGTTTCAATTAAATTTGCTAAAATTTCGTTCATAAAAATAAAAATTTTAAAAAAATCCAAAAAAATCGAAGATAGTTTCAATTAAATTTGCTAAAATTTCGTTCATAAAAATTAAACTTTGTAAGAAAATCAAAAAAAATCGAAGATAGCTTAAATTAAATTTGCTAAAATTTAGTTCATAAAACTTAAAAATTTAAAGAAAATCCAAAAAATCAAAGATAGTTTCAATTAAATTTGCTAAAATTTCGTTCATAAAAATAAAAATTTTAAAAAAATCCATAAAATCGAAGATAGTTTCAATTAAATTTGCTAAAATTTCGTTCATAAAAATCAAAATTTGTAAAAAAATCCAAAAAAATCGAAGATAGTTTCAATTAAATTTGCCAAAATTTCGTTCATAAAAATAAAAATTTTAAAAAAATCCATAAAATCGAAGATAGTTTCAATTAAATTTGCTAAAATTTCGTTCATAAAAATCAAAATTTGTAAAAAAATCCAAAAAAATCGAAGATAGTTTCAATTAAATTTGCCAAAATTTCGTTCATAAACATAAAAATTTTAAAAAATCCATAAAATCGAAGATAGTTTCAATTAAATTTGCTAAAATTTCGTTCATAAAAATCAAAATTTGTAAAAAAATCCAAAAAAATCGAAGATAGTTTCAATTAAATTTGCCAAAATTTCGTTCATAAAAATTAAAATTTGTAAAAAAATCCAAAAAAATCGAAGATAGTTTCAATTAAATTTGCTAAAATGTCGTCCATAAAAATTAATATTTGTAAAAAAATCCAAAAAAATAGAAGATAGCTTAAATTAAATTTGCTAAAATTTAGTTCATAAAAATTAAAAATTTTAAGAAAATCCAAAAAAATCAAAGATAGTTTCAATTAAATTTGCTAAAATTTCGTTCATAAAAATAAAAATTTTAAAAAAATCCATAAAATCGAAGATAGTTTCAATTAAATTTGCTAAAATTTCGTTCATAAAAATTAAAATTTGTAAAAAAATCCAAAAAAATCGAAGATAGCTTAAATTAAATTTGCTAAAATTTAGTTCATAAAACTTAAAATTTTAAGAAAATCCAAAAAAATCAAAGATAGTTTCAATTAAATTTGCTAAAATTTCGTTCATAAAAATAAAAATTTTAAAAAAATCCAAAAAAATCGAAGATAGTTTCAATTAAATTTGCTAAAATTTCGTTCATAAAAATTAAACTTTGTAAGAAAATAAAAAAAAATCGAAGATAGCTTAAATTAAATTTGCTAAAATTTAGTTCATAAAACTTAAAAATTTAAAGAAAATCCAAAAAATCAAAGATAGTTTCAATTAAATTTGCTAAAATTTCGTTCATAAAAATTAAAATTTGTAAAAAAATCCAAAAAAATCCAATATAGTTTCAATTAAATTTGCTAAAATTTCGTTCATAAAAATTAAAATTTGTAAAAAAATCCAAAAAAACCGAAGATAGTTTCGATTAAATTTGCTAAAATTTCGTTCATAAAAATAAAAATTTGTAAAAAAATAAAAAAAAATCGAAGATAGTTTCAATTAAATTTGCTAAAATTTCGTTCATAAAAATCAAAATTTGTAAAAAAATCCAAAAAAATCGAAGATAGTTTCAATTAAATTTGCTAAAATGTCGTCCATAAAAATTAATATTTGTAAAAAAATCCAAAAAAATAGAAGATAGCTTAAATTAAATTTGCTAAAATTTAGTTCATAAAACTTAAAATTTAAGAAAATCCAAAAAAATCAAAGATAGTTTCAATTAAATTTGCTAAAATTTCGTTCATAAAAATAAAAATTTTAAAAAAATCCATAAAATCGAAGATAGTTTCAATTAAATTTGCTAAAATTTCGTTCATAAAAATTAAAATTTTAAAAAAATCCATAAAATCGAAGATAGTTTCAATTAAATTTGCTAAAATTTCGTTCAAAAAAATTAAAATTTGTAAAAAAATCCAAAAAAATCGAAGATAGCTTAAATTAAATTTGCTAAAATTTAGTTCATAAAACTTAAAATTTTAAGAAAATACAAAAAAATCAAAGATAGTTTCAATTAAATTTGCTAAAATTTCGTTCATAAAAATAAAAATTTTAAAAAAATCCAAAAAAATCCAAGATAGTTTCAATTAAATTTGCTAAAATTTCGTTCATAAAAATTAAAATTGTAAGAAAATCCAAAAAAATCAAAGATAGCTTAAAATAAATTTGCTAAAATTTAGTTCATAAAAATTAAAATTTGTAAAAAAATCCAAAATAATCGAAGATAGTTTCGATTAAATTTGCTAAAGTTTCGTTCATAAAAATAAAAATTTGTAAAAAAATCCAAAAAAATCGAAGATAGTTTCAATTAAATTTGCTAAAATTTCGTTCATAAAAATCAAAATTTGTAAATAAATCCAAAAAAATAGAAGATAGCTTAAATTAAATTTGCTAAAATTTAGTTCATAAAACTTAAAATTTTAAGAAAATCCAAAAAAATCGAAGATATTTTCGATTAAATTTGCTAAAATTTCGTTCATAAAAATTAAAATTGTAAGAAAATCCAAAAAAATCGAAGACAACTTAATTAAATTTGCTAAAATTTAGTTCATAAAACTTAAAATTTTAAGAAAATCCAAAAAAATCAAAGATAGTTTCAATTAAATTTGCTAAAATTTCGTTCATAAAAATAAAAATTTTAAAAAAATCCAAAAAAATCGAAGATAGTTTCAATTAAATTTGCCAAAATTTCGTTCATAGAAATTAAAATTTGTAAAAAAATTCAAAAAAATCGAAGATAGTTTCAATTAAATTTGCCAAAATTTCGTTCATAGAAATTAAAATTTGTAAAAAAATTCAAAAAAATCGAAGATAGTTACAATTAAGTTTGCTAAAATTTCATTCATAAAAAATAAAATTTGTTAAAAAATCCAAAAAAATAGAAGATAGCTTAAATTAAATTTGCTAAAATTTAGTTCATAAAACTTAAAATTTTAAGAAAATCCAAAAAAATCAAAGATAGTTTCAATTAAATTTGCTAAAATTTCGTTCATAAAAATAAAAATTTTAAAAAAATCCAAAAAAATCCAAGATAGTTTCAATTAAATTTGCTAAAATTTCGTTCATAAAAATTAAAATTGTAAGAAAATCCAAAAAAATCAAAGATAGCTTAAAATAAATTTGCTAAAATTTAGTTCATAAAAATTAAAATTTGTAAAAAAATCCAAAATAATCGAAGATAGTTTCGATTAAATTTGCTAAAGTTTCGTTCATAAAAATAAAAATTTGTAAAAAAATCCAAAAAAATCGAAGATAGTTTCAATTAAATTTGCTAAAATTTCGTTCATAAAAATTAAACTTTGTAAGAAAATCAAAAAAAATCGAAGATAGCTTAAATTAAATTTGCTAAAATTTAGTTCATAAAACTTAAAAATTTAAAGAAAATCCAAAAAATCAAAGATAGTTTCAATTAAATTTGCTAAAATTTCGTTCATAAAAATTAAAATTTGTAAAAAAATCCAAAAAAATCCAATATAGTTTCAATTAAATTTGCTAAAATTTCGTTCATAAAAATTAAAATTTGTAAAAAAATCCAAAAAAATCGAAGATAGTTTCAATTAAATTTGCTAAAATGTCGTACATAAAAATTAATATTTGTAAAAAAATCCAAAAAAATAGAAGATAGCTTAAATTAAATTTGCTAAAATTTAGTTCATAAAACTTAAAATTTTAAGAAAATCCAAAAAAATCAAAGATAGTTTCAATTAAATTTGCTAAAATTTAGTTCATAAAAATTAAAAATTTTAAGAAAATCAAAAAAAATCAAAGATAGTTTCAATTAAATTTGCTAAAATTTCGTTCATAAAAATTAAACTTTGTAAGAAAATCAAAAAAAATCGAAGATAGCTTAAATTAAATTTGCTAAAATTTAGTTCATAAAACTTAAAAATTTAAAGAAAATCCAAAAAATCAAAGATAGTGTCAATTAAATTTGCTAAAATTTCGTTCATAAAAATTAAAATTTGTAAAAAGATCCAAAAAAATCCAATATAGTTTCAATTAAATTTGCTAAAATTTCGTTCATAAAAATTAAAATTTGTAAAAAAATCCAAAAAAACCGAAGATAGTTTCAATTAAATTTGCTAAAATGTCGTACATAAAAATTAATATTTGTAAAAAAATCCAAAAAAATAGAAGATAGCTTAAATTAAATTTGCTAAAATTTAGTTCATAAAACTTAAAATTTTAAGAAAATACAAAAAATCAAAGATAGTTTCAATTAAATTTGCTAAAATTTCGTTCATAAAATAAAAATTTTAAAAAATCCAAAAAAATCCAAGATAGTTTCAATTAAATTTGCTAAAATTTCGTTCATAAAAATTAAAATTGTAAGAAAATCCAAAAAAATCAAAGATAGCTTAAAATAAATTTGCTAAAATTTAGTTCATAAAAATTAAAATTTGTAAAAAAATCCAAAATAATCGAAGATAGTTTCGATTAAATTTGCTAAAGTTTCGTTCATAAAAATAAAAATTTGTAAAAAAATCCAAAAAAATCGAAGATAGTTTCAATTAAATTTGCTAAAATTTCGTTCATAAAAATCAAAATTTGTAAATAAATCCAAAAAAATAGAAGATAGCTTAAATTAAATTTGCTAAAATTTAGTTCATAAAACTTAAAATTTTAAGAAAATCCAAAAAAATCGAAGATATTTTCGATTAAATTTGCTAAAATTTCGTTCATAAAAATTAAAATTGTAAGAAAATCCAAAAAAATCGAAGACAGCTTAAATTAAATTTGCTAAAATTTAGTTCATAAAACTTAAAATTTTAAGAAAATCCAAAAAAATCAAAGATAGTTTCAATTAAATTTGCTAAAATTTCGTTCATAAAAATAAAAATTTTAAAAAAATCCAAAAAAATCGAAGATAGTTTCAATTAAATTTGCTAAAATTTCGTTCATAAAAATTAAACTTTGTAAGAAAATCAAAAAAATCGAAGATAGCTTAAATTAAATTTGCTAAAATTTAGTTCATAAAACTTAAAAATTTAAAGAAAATCCAAAAAATCAAAGATAGTTTCAATTAAATTTGCTAAAATTTCGTTCATAAAAATTAAAATTGTAAGAAAATCCAAAAAATCGAAGACAGCTTAAATTAAATTTGCTAAAATTTAGTTCATAAAAATTAAAATTTGTAAAAAAATCCAAAATAATCGAAGATAGTTTCGATTAAATTTGCTAAAATTTCGTTCATAAAAATAAAAATTTGTAAAAAAATAAAAAAAAATCGAAGATAGTTTCAATTAAATTTGCTAAAATTTCGTTCATAAAAATCAAAATTTGTAAAAAAATCCAAAAAAATTGAAGATAGTTTCAATTAAATTTGCCAAAATTTCGTTCATAAAATTAAAATTTGTAAAAAAATTCAAAAAAATCGAAGATAGTTACAATTAAGTTTGCTAAAAGTTCATTCATAAAAAATAAAATTTGTAAAAAAATCCAGAAAAATCGAAGATAGTTTCAATTAAATTTGCTAAAATGTCGTCCATAAAAATTAATATTTGTAAAAAAATCCAAAAAAATAGAAGATAGCTTAAATTAAATTTGCTAAAATTTAGTTCATAAAACTTAAAATTTTAAGAAAATCCAAAAAAATCAAAGATTTTCAATTAAATTTGCTAAAATTTCGTTCATAAAAATAAAAATTTTAAAAAAATCCATAAAATCGAAGATAGTTTCAATTAAATTTGCTAAAATTTCGTTCATAAAAATTAAAATTTGTAAAAAAATCCAAAAAAATCGAAGATAGCTTAAATTAAATTTGCTAAAATTTAGTTCATAAAACTTAAAATTTTAAGAAAATCCAAAAAAATCAAAGATAGTTTCAATTAAATTTGCTAAAATTTCGTTCATAAAAATAAAAATTTTAAAAAAATCCAAAAAATCGAAGATAGTTTCAATTAAATTTGCTAAAATTTCGTTCATAAAAATTAAACTTTGTAAGAAAATCAAAAAAAATCGAAGATAGCTTAAATTAAATTTGCTAAAATTTAGTTCATAAAACTTAAAAATTTAAAGAAAATCCAAAAAATCAAAGATAGTTTCAATTAAATTTGCTAAAATTTCGTTCATAAAAATAAAAATTTTAAAAAAATCCATAAAATCGAAGATAGTTTCAATTAAATTTGCTAAAATTTCGTTCATAAAAATCAAAATTTGTAAAAAAATCCAAAAAAATCGAAGATAGTTTCAATTAAATTTGCCAAAATTTCGTTCATAAAAATAAAAATTTTAAAAAAATCCATAAAATCGAAGATAGTTTCAATTAAATTTGCTAAAATTTCGTTCATAAAATCAAAATTTGTAAAAAAATCCAAAAAAATCGAAGATAGTTTCAATTAAATTTGCCAAAATTTCGTTCATAAACATAAAAATTTTAAAAAATCCATAAAATCGAAGATAGTTTCAATTAAATTTGCTAAAATTTCGTTCATAAAAATCAAAATTTGTAAAAAAATCCAAAAAAATCGAAGATAGTTTCAATTAAATTTGCCAAAATTTCGTTCATAAAAATTAAAATTTGTAAAAAAATCCAAAAAAATCGAAGATAGTTTCAATTAAATTTGCTAAAATGTCGTCCATAAAAATTAATATTTGTAAAAAAATCCAAAAAAATAGAAGATAGCTTAAATTAAATTTGCTAAAATTTAGTTCATAAAAATTAAAAATTTTAAGAAAATCCAAAAAAATCAAAGATAGTTTCAATTAAATTTGCTAAAATTTCGTTCATAAAAATAAAAATTTTAAAAAAATCCATAAAATCGAAGATAGTTTCAATTAAATTTGCTAAAATTTCGTTCATAAAAATTAAAATTTGTAAAAAAATCCAAAAAAATCGAAGATAGCTTAAATTAAATTTGCTAAAATTTAGTTCATAAAACTTAAAATTTTAAGAAAATCCAAAAAAATCCAATATAGTTTCAATTAAATTTGCTAAAATTTCGTTCATAAAAATTAAAATTTG